>JAUMJK010002879.1:0-11580 GCA_033558105.1 Coccyzus lansbergi
GGGAAGGGGGGATTAAAAGGCTTTTACTGGGAAGAACTGGCGCCGATTGGTTTGGATTGGGAAGACTGGGAGGGGCTGGGTTGACTGGGAGGCCCAACTGGTTTGAACTGGGAAGACTGGGAGGGGTTGGGTTGACTGGGAGACCCAACTGGTTTGAACTGGGAAGACTGGGAGGGGCTGGGTTGACTGGGAGACCCAACTGGTTTGAACTGGGAAGACTGGGAGGGGCTGGGAGGCACTGGGAGGGACTAGAAACCCCCAACTGGTTTGGACTGGGAAGACTGGGAGAGGTTGGGTTGACTGGGAGACCCAACTGGTTTGGACTGGGAAGACTGGGAGGGGCTGGGTTGACTGGGAGACCCAACTGGTTTGAACTGGGAAGACTGGGAGGGGCTGGGTTGACTGGGAGACCCAACTGGTTTGAACTGGGAAGACTGGGAGGGGCTGGGAGGCACTGGGAGGGACTAGAAACCCCCAACTGGTTTGGACTGGGAAGACTGGGAGAGGTTGGGTTGACTGGGAGACCCAACTGGTTTGGACTGGGAAGACTGGGAGGGGCTGGGTTGACTGGGAAGCCCAACTGGTTTGGATTGGGAAGACTGGGAGGGGCTGGGTTGACTGGGAGACCCAACTGGTTTGAACTGGGAAGACTGGGAGGGACTGGGTTGACTGGGAAGCCCAACTGGTTTGGATTGGGAAGACTGGGAGGGGCTGGGTTGACTGGGAAGCCCAACTGGTTTGAACTGGGAAGACTGGGAGGGGCTGGGTTGACTGGGAAGCCCAACTGGTTTGGATTGGGAAGACTGGGAGGGACTGGGAGGGACTGGGAGTGACTGGGAGGGACTAGAAACCCCCAACTGGCTTGGACTGGGAAGACTGGGAGGGGTTGGGAGGCCCAACTGGTTTGGACTAGGAAGACTGGGGGGGACTGGTTGGGGCTGGGTTGACTGGGAGACCCAACTGGTTTGGACTGGGAAGACTGGGAGGGGCTGGGAGGTGACTGGGAGGCCCAAACTGGTTTGAACCAGGAGGACTGGGAGGGACTGGTTTGGGGCTGGGTTGACCGGGAGGGCATTGGGAAGTCTGGGAGGGGTTGAGAGGGCACTGGGAGGCACTGGGAGTGGCTGGTTTGGACTGGAAACCTCCAATGGGTTTGGATTGGGAGGGACTGGGTTGACTGGGAGGCCCAAACTGGTTTGCACTGGGAAGGCTGGGAGGGCCCGGTCGAGGCTGGGTGGACTGGCGTGCGCTGGTGTGGGCTGGGGAGCCAACCTGGCCTGTACTGGGAGGGACTGGTTTGTACTGGGAGGGACTGGTTTGTACTGGGAGCTCCTCAGCCAAAGGCTCTGGGGGCGCCACGTGGGCTATGAATGGGCCGGTGGGCGGGGCCTGCGGGGAAGGGGGAGACGATTGGCAGCTCTCTCCGCCAATGGGCGCGAAGGGCGGGGGGGGGGGGGAGGCGGCGGCGGGAAGCGGCGCGTCACGTGGTTCTGCGGGCGGGCGGTGGGCGGGGGGGGAGGAGGAGGAGGCGATCGACAGCTCCGCGAACCAATGAGGGCGACGGGCGGGGAGGGCGCGGCCAATGGGAGCCGAGAGCGAGGGGCCGGCGGGCGGGGCTCGGGGTGATTGACAGGCCTTTTGGCCAATGGGCGGGCGGGGCCGGGGTCGCCGGGACGAGGAGGAGGAAGGAGGAGAATGAGGAGGAAGGAGGAGGGTTTGGGGCCCGAGGCGGCGGCGATGGGCGGAGGGGCAGGGCGGGTGACGGCCAAGGAGCTGTGCGAGAACGACGACCTGGCCACCAGCCTCGTGCTGGACTCGGTCCTCGGCTTCAGGACTCACAAGATGGGAGTCAGGTGGGGGAGGGGCCGAGGGGTAGAGCACAGGGACATGGGGACTCCAGCCCTCGGTGCCCACGGCCTCCTGTCCATCTCACCCTGGGGCCCCTGTCCCTCTGACCCCATGTCCCCCTGACCCCTCTGACCCTGGGGTTTCTGTCCCTCTGTCCCTGTATCTCTCTGTCCCCCTGTCCCCCTGACCCCTCTGACCCATGTCCTCATGTCCCCTCTGACCCTGGGGTTTCTGTCCCTCTGTCCCCCTCTATCTCACCCTCTCCCTGGGGTCCCTGTCCCTCTGACCCCATGTGCCCCCTGACCCCTCTGACCCGTGTCCTCATGACCCCTCTGACCCTGGGGTTCCTGTCCCTCTGTCCCTCTGTCCCCCTGTCCCTCTGACCCCTCTGACCCTGGGGTTTCTGTCCCTCTGTTCCCCTGTCCCTCTATGTCCTTGTCCCTCTGTCCCCCTGACCCCTCTGACCCATGTCCCTATATCCCCTCTGACCCTGGGGTCTCTGTCCCTGTGTCCCTCTGTCTCTCTGTCCCCCTGTCCCTCTGTCCCCATGTCCCTGGGGTCCCTGTCCCCCTGTCCCTCTATGTCCTTGTCCCTCTGTCCCTCTGTCCCTCTGACCCCTCTGACCCATGTCCCTATATCCCCTCTGACCCTGGGGTCTCTGTCCCCCTGTCCCTCTATCTCTCTGTCCCCCTCTCCCTGGGGTCCCTGTTCCCCTGTCCCTCTGTCCCCATGTTCCCTCTGTCCCTCTCTCCCTCTGCCCTCCTGTCACCCTGTCCCTGGCATCTCCAGCCTCCTGTCCCTGTATCTCTCTGTCCCTCTGTCCTCATGTCCCCTCTGACCCTGGGGTTCCTGTCCCTCTGTCCCTGGGGTCCCTTTCCCTCTGTCCTCCTGTCTCTCTGTCCCGCTGTCCCCTCTCACCCTGGGCTCTCTGTCCATGGGGTCCCTGTTCCCCTGTCCCTCTAGTCCCCATGTCCCTCTGTCCATCTGTCCCCATGTCCCTCTCTCTCCCTCTCTATCTGTCCCTGGGTTCTCTGTCCCTCTGCCCTTGGGGTCCCTGTCCCTCTGTCCATCTGTCCCCATGTCTCTCTGTCCCTCTATCCCCCTGTCCCTCTATCTCTCTGTCCCCATGTCCTCATGTCCCTCTGTCCCTGGGATCTCCGTCCATGGGGTCCCTGTTCCCCTGTCACTCTGTCTCCCTGTCCCTCTGTCCCCCTGTGCTCATGTCTCCTGTGACCCTGGGGTCCCTGTTCCCCTGTCCCCCTGTCCTCATGTCCCGTCTGACCCTGGGGTCCCTGTCCCCGCAGCCCCCTCCCCGCCCTGTGCCGCCGCCACCGGCTCCGCGCGGCAGTGGAGTCCTTCCGGCAGCGCCGAGACCCCGAGGCCGCCTGGAGGGCCCTGAGCGCCGCGTGGGCTCCGGCCTTTTTCCAGCGCAGGAGGCCCCTCCAGAGAGCTGCCCTCAAGAGCCACGTACGGACCGGGGGGAGGGGCTGGGGGGACATGGATGGACCAGGGGGAGGGGCTAGTGGGACACTATGGACCAGGGGGAGGGGCTAGAGGGACATGGATGGACCTGGGGGAGGGGCTAGAGGGACACTATGGACCAGGGGGAGGGGCTAGAGGGACACTATGGACCTGGGGGAGGGGCTAGAGGGACCTGGATGGACCAGGGGGAGGGGCTAGTGGGACACTATGGACCAGGGGGAGGGGCCAGAGGGACATGGATGGACCAGGGGGAGGGGCTAGTGGGACACTATGGACCAGGGGGAGGGGCCAGAGGGACATGGATGGACCAGGGGGAGGGGCTGGGGGGATCTATGGTGTCTCAATGGGTCAGAGTGTCTCTAGGTTGGGTTCTCTGGGGTAGGGGGGGGGTCTCTGTGGGGCAGGATTTATGGGTCAGAGGGATCTGTGTGGCGGAATCTGTGGGTCAGGAGGATCTATGGGTCGTGATCTGTGGCTCAGGAGGATCTGTGTGGCAGAATCTGTGGGTCAGGCTCTATGGGGCAGGAGGATCTATGGGGCAGGATCTAGGTCTGAGGGCTCTATGGGTCAGAGGCTCTATAGGGCAGGATCTGTGGGTCAGAGGCTCTATGGGTCAGTCTCTATGGGTCAGGAGGCTCTGTGGGTCAGAGGCTCTATGGGTCAGGAGGCTCTATGGATCAGGAGGCTCTATTGGTTAGGATGTGTGGGTCAGGAGGCTCTATGGGGCAGGATCTGTGGGTCAGGAGGCTCTGTGGGGCAGGATCTATGGGTCAGGAGGCTCTATGGGGCAGGATCTATGGGTCAGGAGGCTCTATGGGGCAGGATCTATGGATCAGGAGGCTCTATGGGGCAGGATCTATGGGTCAGGAGGCTCTATGGGGCAGGATCTATGGATCAGGAGGCTCTATGGGGCGGGATCTATGGGGCAGGATCTATGGGTCAGGAGGCTCTATCTATGGGGCAGGCTCTATGGGGCAGGAGGCTCTGTGGGGCAGGATCTATGGGTCAGGAGGCTCTATGGGGCAGGAGGCTCTGTGGGGCAGGATCTATGGGTCAGGAGGCTCTGTGGGGCAGGATCTATGGGGCAGGAGGCTCTATGGGGCAGGATCTATGGGTCAGGAGGCTCTATGGGGCAGGATCTATGGGTCAGGAGGCTCTATGGGGCAGGATCTATGGGTCAGGAGGCTCTGTGGGGCAGGATCTATGGGTCAGGAGGCTCTATGGGGCAGGATCTATGGGGCAGGAGGCTCTATGGGGCAGGATCTATGGGTCAGGAGGCTCTATGGGGCAGGATCTATGGGTCAGGAGGCTCTATGGGGCAGGATCTATGGGTCAGGAGGCTCTGTGGGGCAGGATCTATGGGTCAGGAGGCTCTATGGGGCAGGATCTATGGGTCAGGAGGCTCTATGGGGCAGGATCTATGGGTCAGGAGGCTCTATGGGGCAGGATCTATGGGTCAGGAGGCTCTATGGGGCAGGAGGCTCTATGGGGCAGGAGGCTCTATGGGGCAGGATCTATGGGTCAAGAGGCTCTATGGGGCAGGACCTATGGGTCAGAGGCTCTGTGGGTCAGGTTCTGCGTTACCTGCGAGTGCTTCTCCCCGAGAGCGGAGTCTCCATCCAGCGCTGCAGCCGCTACAACGAGACCCACGGAGCCAGAGTCGTCTCCACCCGCGCCTGGTATGGGGGGGACCCCAAACCTGCCCCCACACCCCTCAAACAACAGAGAAAGGGGGGCCCAGGGCACTTCTGGGGGGTCCTGGGGCAGTTTGGGGGTGTCTGGGGTTGGTTTTGGGGTCTCGGGTTGGTTTTGGGGTCTCGGGTTGGTTTTTGGGGCATCAGGGGTTGGTTATTGGGGTCTCAGGAGTTGGTTTTTGGGGTCTTGGGTTGGTCATTGGGGTCTCAGGAGTTGGTTTTGGGGTCTCAGGAGTTGGTTTTGGGGTCTTGTGTTGGTTTTTGGGGTCTCGGGTTGGTTTTGGGGGCATCAGGTGTTGGTTTCAGGGTCTTGGGTTGGTTTTGGGGCATCAGGGGTTGGTTTTTGGGTCTTGGGTTGGTTTTTGGGGTCTTGGGAGTTGATTTTGGGGTCTTGGGTTGGTTTTGGGGGCATCAGGTGTCAGTTTTGGGGTCTCGGGTTGGTTTTGGAGGCATCAGGGGTCAGTTTCAGGGTCTTGGGTTGGTTTTGGGGCATCAGGGGTTGGTTTTTGGGTCTTGGGTTGGGTTTTGGGTCTTGGGTTGGTTTTTGGGGTCTTGGGTTGGTTTTTGGGGTCTTGGGAGTTGATTTTGGGGTCTTGGGTTGGTTTTGGAGGCATCAGGGGTTGGTTTTTGGGTCTTGGGTTGGTTTTTGGGGTCTTGGGAGTTGATTTTGGGGTCTTGGGTTGGTTTTGGGGGCATCAGGTGTCAGTTTTGGGGTCTCGGGTTGGTTTTGGAGGCATCAGGGGTCGGTTTCAGGGTCTTGGGTTGGTTTTGGGGTCTTGAGTTGGTTTTTGGGGCATCAGGGGTTGGTTTTGAGGTCTTGGGTTGGTTTTTGGGGTCTCAGGAGTTGGTTTCAGGGTCTCAGGTGTCAGTTTTGGGGTCTCAGGGGTTGGTTTTGGGGTCTCAGGTGTCAGTTTTGGGGTCTCGGGTTGGGTTTGGGGTCTTGGGTTGGTTTTGGAGGCATCAGGGGTCGGTTTCAGGGTCTTGGGTTGGTTTTTGGGGTCTTGGGTTGGTTTCAGGGTCTCAGGTGTCAGTTTTGGGGTCTCAGGTGTCAGTTTTGGGGTCTTGGGTTGGTTTTGGGGTCTTGGGTTGGTTTCAGGGTCTCAGGTGTCAGTTTTGGGGTCTCAGGGGTTGATTTTGGGGTCTCGGGTTGGTTTTGGAGGCATCAGGGGTCGGTTTCAGGGTCTCGGGTTGGTTTGGGGGCGTCAGGGGTTGGGTTTTTGGGGTGACGGTGGTTTGAGGAGCCCCCGGAGCTGTTGGGGTCGTTTTTTTGGGGGTGATGGTGGTCGGGGGGTCCCCCAGGGGAGCCCACGAGACGCTGGAGCTGTTGGGGGGCTGCGTGGCGGAGCTGGGGGTCCCCGACCAGGCCCTTCTCCGCGACGGCGACAACGACTTCTCCGTCGTCTACTCCCTGCGGCGCCGACGGCCTCAGCTCTGGCTCGGCCCTGCGCCTTCATCAACCACGGTGAACCCCCAAAAACACCCTCCCGGGGAGCCCCAAAACCTGCCCTGGGACCCCAAAACCTGCCCCAGGATCTCAAAAGCTGCCCCAGGATCCCAAAGGCCTCATAAGGACCCTGAGAACCCACCCTGGGGGCTCCAAATCCCACCCTGAGGGCCCCAGAATCCACTCGGGAGGCTCCAAAACCAACCCTGGGACCCCAAAAACCTGCCCTGGGACCCCAAAACCTGCCCCAGAACCCCAAGACCTCACAGGGAGCCCCAAAAGCTGCCCCAGGACCCTGAAACCCTCATAGGGACCTCAATAACCCACCCTGAGGGCCCCAAAATCCACTCGGGAGGCTCCAAAACCCACCCCTGGGAGCCCAAAAACCAGCCCTGGGACCCCAAAAACCAGCCCTGGGACCCCAAAAACCAGCCCTGGGACCCCAAAAAGCTGCCCCGGGACCCCGAAACCTCACAGGGACCCCAAAAGCCTCCTAGGGCTCTGAAAAGCGACCCCTGGAGGCCCCAAAAACCTGCCCCAGGGCCCCAAATCCAGCCCTGAAGCCGCCCCTGGGACCCCAAAACCTGCCCTCGTCAACCACCGTGACCCCAAAACCCGCCCTGAGACCCCAAAACCCACCCTGAGACCCCAAAATCCTCAGAGGGACCCTGATAACCCACCCTGAGGGCCCCGAATCCCAACCCTGAGGGCCCCAAAATCCACTCGGGAGGCCCCAAAACCCAACCCCGGGACCCCAAAAACCAGCCCTGGGACCCCCAAAAGCTGCCCCAGAACCCCAAAACCTCCTAGGGACCCCAAAACCCTCCTAGGGACCCTTATAACCCACCCTGAGGGCCCCGAATCCCAACCCTGGAGGCCCCAAAACCCAACCCCGGGAGCCCAAAACCCAGCCCTGGGACCCCAAAAACCCACCAACCCACCCCAGGGGACCCCAAACCCCAGCCCGGGACCCCCCCCAAACCCCTTGGGGTTCCCCAGAACTGCTGGGGGGAGGGGGGGTCCCCGCGGCAGCTGCTGACGACGTCTGTGCCCCCCAAGACTGTCACCCCAACTGTAAGGTGAGGGGGGGGGGACGGCTTTGGGGGTTCGGGGGGGTTTTGGGGCTGGTTTGGGGGGTTTGGGGGCTCTCGATGAGGGGTTTTTTTTGTGTTGCTGATGGAGCTTTTGGGGCTGTTCGAGGGGTTTTGGGGCTGGTTTGGGGGTTCAGTGTGGGTTTTGGGGCCGTTTTAGGGGCTTTTGGGGCCGTTTTAGGGGCTTTTGGGGCCGTTTTAGGGGCTTTTGGGGCCGTTTTAGGGGCTTTTGGGGCCGTTGTAGGGGTTGTGGGGGGTTCTTACTAAGGTTTTTCTGTTGCTGACGGAGCTTTTGGGGCTGTTTCAGGTGGGTTTGGGCTGCTTTAGGGGTTTGGGGGTTTTTCGGGGTCCCCGACGGTTTCGGGGCTACTTTTAGGGGGTTTTTGGAGTCTGTTTTGGGAGATTTCGGAGCTCTTTTAGGGGCTTCGGGGCTGCTTTGGGGCTGTTTTAGGGGCTTTGGGGGCTGTTTTAGAGGTTTGGAGCTATTTTAGGGGCTTCGGGGCTGCTTTGGGGCTCTTTTAGGGGCTTTGGGGGCTGTTTTAGAGGTTTGGAGCTCTTTTAGGGGCTTCGGGGCTGCTTTGGGGCTATTTCAGGGGCTTTGGGAGCTGTTTTAGAGGTTTGGAGCTCTTTTAGGGGCTTCGGGGGCTGCTTTGGGGCTGTTTTAAGGGGCTTCGGGGGCTGTTTCGGGGCTTTTGGGGCCATTTTTGGGAGACTTCGGAGCTGCTCGAGGGCTTTTCGGGGTTGCAGACAGAGCTCTTGGGGCCGTTTTAGGGGTTCGGGGGCTATTTGAGGGGCTTTGGAGCGGTTTGACGGCTCTCGGGGCTGTTTCCGGGAGGTTTTGGGGCCGTTTTAGGGCTTTTTTTGGAGCCGTTTCAGTGGGTTTGGGGGCGGTTTGGGGGTTTTTGGGGGGTTCCCTGATGCTTTGGGGGTTCCCCGGGTGGGTTTTTGCGTCGGCGCAGCTGGAGGTCGGGGAGGGCCGCGTGGCCCGAGTGCAGACCCTGCGGCCGATTGCTCCCTGCGACGAGATCACCTGCTTCTACGGCTCGGCCGCCTTCGGGGACAGCAACGAGCGCTGCGAGTGCCGCACCTGCGAGAGGTCTGGCCCAAAAACCCAAAAACGCACACCCAAAAACCCAAAGACCCCAAAACGCACACCCAAAAACGCACACCCAAAAACCCAAAAAACCTAAAAGACCCAAAAACACACACCCAAAAACCCAAAGACCCCAAAAAAACACACCCAAAACCCCAAACAAACAGACACAGGGACTTCAAAAAGCCAAAAAAACACACCCAAAAACCCCAAAAAAACACACCCAAAAACCCAAAAAACCCAAAAAAACACACCCAAAAACCCAAAAAATCCAAAAAAAACACACCCAAAAACCCCAAACAAACACACCCAAAAACCCCCAAAAAACACACCCAAAAACCCAAAAACCCCAAAAAAACACACCCAAAAACCCAAAAAACCCAAAAAAAACACAGCCAAAAACCCAAAAAATCCAAAAAAACACACCCAAAAACCCAAACAAACACACCCAAAAACCCCCAAAAAACACACCCAAAAACCCCAAAACCCCAAACACACACACCCAAAACTCCAAAAACCCCAAAAAAAACACACCCAAAAACCCAAAAAAACACACCCAAAAACCCCAAACAAACACACCCAAAAACCTCAAAAAAACACACCCCAAACCCCAAACAAACACACCCAAAAACCCAAAAACCCCAAACACACCCAAAAACCCCAAAAAAACACACCCCAAAACCCCAAACAAACACACCCAAAAACCCCAAAAAAGCAGACAGAGGGACCTCGAAAAACCAAACAAACAGACACAGGGGCCTCAAAAAGCCCAAAATACAGACAAGGGGACCTCAAAACCCAAAAATGGCCCCAAGAGCCCCAGGAAGCCAAGGCCCCAAGAATGGACTCGGGAGCCCCACAAATGACCCCAAACGGCCCCAAAGATGGACCGAGGGGACCCCCCAGACCCTCCCCAGAGCCCAAACCCCACCCCCGGGGACCCCGAACCAGCCCTGGGGACCCCGAGAGTCACCCCAGGGACCCCCAGAGCAGCCTTAGGGACACTCAGGGGGGGGGTCGGGGGGGGGAGGACACCCCAAAACCTCTTTCAGGTCTGGGTTGGGGGGAGGGGGGGAGAGGCGGATCTTGAGGTCCCCTCTGACCCCTCTCTCTCTCTCTTTGCCCCTCCCCCTTTACCCCTCCCCTCTCTTTGCCCCTCCCCCTCCCCTTTTGCCCCTCCTTCTCTCTTCCCCCTCCCTCTCCCTTTACCCCCTCCCTCTTTGCCCCTCCCCCTCCCTTTTGTCTCTCCTCCCCATTTGCCCCTCCCCCTCCCTCTTTGCCCCTCCCCTTCTACCCCTCCCCCCCATTCCCTTTCCCTCTCATTGCTCCTCCCCCTCCCCCTTTGCCCCTCCCCCTTTGCTCCCCCTCCCTCTCTCTCCCCTCCCCCTTTTACCCCTCCCCCTCCTTCTCTCCCCTCCATGCTTGCCCCTCCCCTTTTTGCCCCTCCCCCTCTCTACCCCTCCTTGTCCCTCCCTCTCCTTATTTGCCCCTCCCCCTCTTTTACCCCTTCCCTTCCCTATTTACCCCTCTCCCCTCCCTCTTTTGCCCCTCCCCCTCCTGATTTGCCCCTCCCTCTCCCTTCCTCCCTCCTTTTGCCCCTCCCCCTCCCTCTTTGCCCCTCCCCCTCCCTCTTTTGGTCTCTCCTCCTATTTGCCCCTCCCCCTCCTTGCCCCTCCCCCTCTCTTGTCCCCTCCCCCTCCCTATTTGCCCCTCCCCTCTTTTGCCCCTATTTTTACCCCTCCCCCACCCTCTTTGCCCCTCCCCCTCTCTCCCCTCCCCCTCCCTCTTTTTGCCCCTCCCCCCAGGCTGGGTCGCGGCGCCTTCCGAGGGGTCTCCTCCCCCCGCCCCTCCCCCCCCGCCCTCCCCCCTCTACTCCCTGCGCCCAACCTTGAGTCGCAGGGGGCGGCGGCCCCTCCCCCCACCTCCCCCCTCCCCCCTCCCCCTCCTCCCCCTCCCCCCCCTCCGCCCCTCCCCCCCCCCCCAGCCCCGAGTCTCCCTCCACGACCTGTTTGGCTGCGGCAGGAGCTGCCGCCTCAGGGGGGGAGGGGAGAGCCCTGCGTCAGCCTCACCAGACTGCCCGACCCACACTTGGGGGTCTGACCCACACTTGGGGGGCTGGAGCCTCATTGGGAGACTCTGGACCCACACTTGGGGGTCTGACCCACACCTCGGCGGAGGGAGCCTCATCTGAGGAGATCTAGACCCACACTTGGGGGGCTGGAGCCTTACTGGAGACTCTGGACCCACACTTGGGGGTCTGACCCACACTTGGGGGGCTGGAGCCTCATTGGGAGACTCTGGACCCACACTTGGGGGTCTGACCCACACCTGGGGGGCTGGAGCCTCATTGGGAGACTCTGGACCCACACTTGGGGGTCTGACACACACCTGGGGGGCTTGGACCCACACCTGGGGGGCTGGAGCCTCGTTTTGGGGGCTGGACCCTCTTTTGGGTGTCTAGACCCACACTTGGGGGGCTGGACCCACACTTAGGGGTCTGGCCCCACATTTGAGGGCTCTGGACCCACCCTTAGGGATCTGGATCCATATTTGCAGGTCTAGACCCACACTTGGGGGGCTGGCCCCACACTGAAGGATCTGGCCCCACATTTGAGGGCTCTGGACCCACACTTAGGGGTCTGGAGCCATATTTGCAGGTCTAGACCCACACTTGGGGGGCTGGCCCCACACTGAGGGATCTGGACCCACATTTGAGGACTCTGGTCCCACACTTAGGGGTCTGGAGCCATACTTGCAGGTCTAGACCCACACTTGGGGGGCTGGCCCCACACTTTGGGGGTTGGCAGCCACACTTGGGGGTCAGGACCCTCCTTTGGGCTCCGGACCCACACTTGGGGGGCAGCGGCGGTGACTGGGGGGGTGGTTGGGGGGGGCGGTGGCTGCTGGCCCCACACTTGGGGGTCCCAG
>JAUMJK010002880.1:0-18735 GCA_033558105.1 Coccyzus lansbergi
CCACCGCGAGGCACGACGGGATACGTAGTTCGCGCCGGGACACGCCCCCTCGAGCTGCGACAGCCAATGGTTGCGGCCGGGTACGCATAGACCACGCCCACTCCGTCCGGACCACGCCCCCCCGAGCGTAACACTGCGTCGCCGTCGCCACGCCCCCTCGGGGCAACAGCCAATCGCCGCGGCCGCGCACATAGGCCACGCCCCTTTTTTGGACCAGGCCGTACCCATACTGCGTACGCAGTAAAAAGGGGGGGCGTGGCCTCAAAGCTCTATGGCCACGCCCCCTCCCGCGGCAACCAATCGCCATGGACCCTCCCCCCGAGGCCAACGCCCCTTAATCACAGTCCACGCCCCCACTATAATAATACCTGGTGTCTTGGCCCCGCCCCTCCCAGGCCCGCCCCCCGATGGGTGCCGGTTGGACCGGACCGGGCCCAGCGCCCCTCCGGCCCCGCCCTCGGGCTGCCCCCGGACCGGTGCACCGGGAGCTATGGGGCGCTAGGGGGCACCCTCCGGCCGGGACCGGAGCTCACGGGGCAGCCCCGGGAGGTGGGGTGGGGGGGGGGCACCGGGCGGGACGGGAGTGGGAGCACCGGGCAGCCTCCTGCTCGTCCCCGCCGGGCGTTCGGTGCCGCTCTCGCCATGCGGAGGCTGCTGCTCCCGGCGCTGCTGCTCCCGGCGCTGCTGCCCCCGCCCAGCGCCGCCGCGGTAAGAACCGACACCCCCAGAACACGCACCGGACCGGGCTGACCCCCCACCCCCCACCCCCGAGGAACCGGTGACGGGTACCGCCCACCCACGGGACGGGACGGTGTGGGTCCGGGAGCCTTTGGATTGGGGGATCTTGGGCTCCCGGGACAGCCTGAGTTCCAGCCTAGCTTGGATTTGGGGCGTTTGGGCACCAGGGCGCTTCAGGTCCCAGTACGACTTGTCTCCCAACGCAGTTTGGATCTGGGACAGTTTGGACTTGGGGCACTTTGGACTTGGGGCACTTTGGACTTGGGGCACTTTGGACTTGGGGCAGTTTGGACTTGGGGCACTTTGGGTTTGGGGTAGTTTGCACTTGGGGCAGTTTGGACTTGGGACACTTTGGATTTGGGACACTTTGGATTTGGGGCAGTTTGGACTTGGGACACTTTGGATTTGGGGCAGTTTGGGTTTGGGGTAGTTTGGGTTTGGGGCAGTTTGCACTTGGGGCAGTTTGGACTTGGGACACTTTGGATTTGGGGCAGTTTGGATTTGGGACACTTTAGATTTGGGGCAGTTTGGGTTTGGGGTAGTTTGGGTTTGGGGTAGTTTGCACTTGGGGCAGTTTGGATTTGGGGCAGTTTGGACTTGAGGCAGTTTGGATTTGGGACACTTTGGACTTGGGGCAGTTTGGATTTGGGGCAGTTTGGACTTGGGGCAGTTTGGACTTGGGACACTTTGGATTTGGGGCAGTTTGGACTTGGGGCAGTTTGGATTTGGGGCACTTTGGATTTGGGGCAGTTTGGACTTGGGGGAGTTTGGACTTGGGGCAGTTTGGACTTGGGGCAGTTTGGATTTGGGGCAGTTTGGATTTGGGGCACTTTGGACTTGGGGCAGTTTGGATTTGGGGCAGTTTGGACTTGGGGCAATTTGGATTTGGGGCAGTTTGGACTTGGGGCAGTTTGGATTTGGGGCAGTTTGGACTTGGGGGAGTTTGGACTTGGGGCAGTTTGGATTTGGGACACTTTGGACTTGGGGCAATTTGGATTTGGGGCAGTTTGGACTTGAGGCAGTTTGGACTTGGGGCAATTTGGATTTGGGGCAGTTTGGATTTGGGACACTTTGGATTTGGGGCAGTTTGGACTTGGGGGAGTTTGGATTTGGGGCAGTTTGGACTTGGGACAGTTTGGATTTGGGGCAGTTTGGACTTGGGGCAATTTGGATTTGGGGCAGTTTGGACTTGGGACACTTTGGATTTGGGGCAGTTTGGACTTGGGACAGTTTGGATTTGGGGCTTTTTGTGTCCCAATGCAGTTTGAGCTCTAGTGTGGTTTGGATTTGTGGTGTTTGAGCTGCTGGGGTGGTTGGGCCGCCATGGGCTCCCGTTGCTGCGGGTTTCGTCACGGGGAATGCTTTGGGGTGCTGGCTGGGTTGGAAGGAGCCCAGAGGGCTGCGTCGGGCTCTGCAGCCAGCGATTCGGTGCCAGACGGAGCAGCCCGGACAAGCCTTCCCCGGCAGGATTGGGAGGACGCGGGAACAGGACATGGCAGCGCGTGGCAACCAGCCTCTCGCACGGAGCCACGAGCCCTTGGGTCCAGTCGTGTCCCAGGGGGTCGGTGCCCGAGGGCCGGAGCGAGGGCGGTGGGAGCAGCCCCCGGGTGGTGCCAGGATCACCAGAGCGTTAAAGAGCCACGATTTTCCAAGCTGTTTGATGGAACGAGATGAAAACGCAGCTGCTGTTGGCAGCGCTCGGGCCTGGGAGGGGTGTCTGGGAGACCTGGGGGTTGCCGTAGGGGCGACGCTGGGACCCCCTGGCCCTGCCGCCCTCCTCCCTGCGGTGCTGCCTGTTATTTCAGCCCTCGCTGGTGGGAGCAGACCCCTCCCTGGGCATTCCTGCTCCGCACACGCACAGTCGTGTCCCTGAGACACACGCAGGATGCCCACGCGGAGCCCGAGGCCGAGGCTTGGCCTCCACGGGCTCTGTGGGCCCTGCTGCGCCCGCTCCCCGAGCTGCAGCACGCGGGGAGCGCCCTGTGCCAAGGAGGAAGAGGAGGGTGACACGGTTTCCCTCCTGTGACGGGATGTGCCTTCCAACCGCGGTGCCAGAGGCACAGCCGCAGTGTGCTTATCAACACGGCGTGTTTTCCTCCTCTGGCAGCAGCCAAGGGTTGCCGAAAGCTTCCCTCTGGCAGCAGCCAAGGGTTGCCGAAAGCCGCCCAGGGTTCATCCTCAACAATCCCACTTCCCCCAGCGACGGCACAAACTCCACACTCACATGGACACCTTGGTGAGGGGACTCAGGCAGGAGGCAGCGCTGGGAAAATCCTCCTGCTCACAAAAACTGGGAGTGAGGAAGCCCTCAGCGCAGGGCAGGGACGCTCTCCCACGCCAGCCGTGAACCCCCAGAGCCCCCACGGGGCTGCAGGCACCAGGGAGGTTCCCTGGAGGGCTGTTCGGTTCCATCCCTGAGCATCCATGTGTCCCTGCGTCCTGTCCCACGTGTGTGCGAGGACAGCGGCACATGTCACCCTTCGCCAAGCTGGGGTGACCCTTGTGGGACCCACTGTGCACGAACCTTTCTTTCTTTTGTTTTTTTTTTTTTAATACTTCCTTGTTTATAGCCTTTTCTGTATAAATAGAACACACGGTTCCTGTTTAAGGAAGCCAATTAAGAGGCAGAAGGAGGTTTAATGTTACTACCCCGTGAGAAGGTGGGCGGCTGTTGCACAGCGGCTGTTGCACAGCGGCACACGGCTCCACGGAGACGCAGCCGGACACCCCGGCACCCACACACACCTCCGCTCCAGGGTAGAGGATTTGCTGGAGAGAGAGAGAAAATGTGGGTGCCAGGCCTGTGGGTCCCTGGCTGCCTGCGACACTGCACCTTGTGCCCAGCTGAGAGCTCCAGAGGGATTCTCTGTGCACACCAGGAGCTGGTGCCAGTCTGCACAGGGATGCGTGTGCACACCAGGAGCTGGTGCCAGTCTGCACAGGGATGTGTGTGCACACCAGGAGCTTGTGCCAGTCTGCACAGGGATGTGTGTGCACACAGGAGCTGGTGCCAGTCTGCACAGGGATGCCTGTGCACACCAGGAGCTGGTGCCAGTCTGCACAGGGATGCGTGTGCACACCAGGAGCTGGTGCCAGTCTCCACAGGGATGCGTGTGCACACCAGGAGCTGGTGCCAGTCTGCACAGGGATGTGTGTGCACACAGGAGCTGGTGCCAGTCTGCACAGGGATGCGTGTGCACACCAGGAGCTGGTGCCAGTCTCCGCAGGGATGCGTGTGCACACCAGGAGCTGGAGCAGTGAGGTGCACATGGAGAGACAAGCTGGTGTGAGGATAGTGGTGCAGTGTGGGGGCCGAGGAGCCACGCAGGTGTGCGTGGAGGGGCCAGGGGCTGGTCGCAGGGCTGCGAATCATCTCTGCTGTTTGCACAAGCGCCAGCTTTGCCGTGGGGAGGCCAAGGGGCCCCAGGGAGGTGCAAGGAGGTGTTTGGGGAGGGGGTGCTGTTCCCTGCAGAGAGCTTGATTAGATTCTGTTCCATTTACAGCCCCCTGGTGTTTTCCTCCCCACCAGGCTAGCTTCGTTTCCCTTTGAAAGGGAGAGAGGGGGTTTTTGAAATGTAAAATGCCTGAGGTTTGGCTGTAGAAGGGGAAGGGGACCCCCGGTGTGGGTGCTGGGGGTCGGTGCGGGAGGGCAGTGGCCAGGAATGCCGCTGCGCGGGTGCCACCAGTGCATCAGCCGCGCCGGGCACAGCGCAGGACACTGAGCTGGGTGCTACCCGCAGGCTGGACACCAGCCCCCTGCTCCTCTGCCCTTTCCCACGCTTCGCTGTGCTCGGGGACCAGGGGAGAGACAGAGCTCAGCTCCCAGCTCTGCCACTGCTCCCTTTCCCAGGGCTGAGTCAGTGTCCCTGCGGGCAGAGCCCAGTCCCTACAGGTCACCCCTCTCCCCTTTTCCCACCACGCTGAGGGCTCGGAGCAGGCGTGTTGGTGCACGCTGGGTGTGCAGAGCAGCCCTGCTGCTGCGCTCGGTGCCAGCCCAGATGTCCCCATGGGTGCCCGGCTCCTCGCACGTCATGCAGGCAGCTCTGCAGCCTTGTTCCTGAATCATAGAACAACCAGGTTGGAAGAGACCCATCGGATCACTGAGTCCAACCATTCCTATCAAACACTAAACCAAGTCCCTCAAGACCTCATCCACCCGTCCCTTAAACACCTCCAGGGAAGGGGAATCAACCACCTCCCTGGGAAGCCTATTCCAATGCCCAATGACCCTTTCCATGAAAAACTTCCTCCTAATCTCTAGCCTAAATCTCCCCTGGTGGAGCTTGAGGCCATTCCCTCCTGTCCTGTCCCCTGTCCCTTGGGAGAAGAGCCCAGCTCCCTCCTCTCCACAACCTCCTTTCAGGTAGTTGTAGAGAGTAATGAGGTCTCCTTTCAGCCTCCTCTTCTCCAGGATAAACAACCCCCTGAGCCTGGGACTGGGGGTGGTGGTGGGAGAACAGTTCCTCATCTGCAGAAAGCAGCCGAAAGGCAGATTGGGCTGCATAGCCTGAGTCAGAGCCGTCTGCAGAAACAAGGGAGTCCTTGAGTGGGCGCCTCGGGCCCTCGCGGGATGCTGGAGGGGCCAAGCTCACCCCGAGGTGGCCGCATGTCACCATGAACAAGGGACCCTGTGTGGGAACAGAGGCACGTCTGGCTCTTGTCATTGCCTTCCCTACTCGCTTCATTCTTTCCAGATCTTGTTGGAGGCTGGGAAACAGCCTTAGACACGGGAACAAAGTACCTGGGACACCCAACGCTCTGGTGGCTGCAGTTTGGGTGCTCTGGGTTTGTTTACCCCGGAGAAGAGGCTGAGAGGACCTCATTACTCTCCACAACTCCCTGAAAGGAGGTTGTAGAGAGGAGGGAGCTGGGCTCTTCTCCCAAGGGACAGGGGACAGGACAAGAGGGAATGGCCTCAAGCTCCACCAGGGGAGATTTAGGCTGGAGATTAGGAGGAAGTTTTTCCCAGAAAGGGTCATTGGGCATTGGAACAGGCTGCCCAGGGAGGTGGTTGATTCCCCTTCCCTGGAGGTGTTTAAGGGACGGGTGGACGAGGTGCTGAGGGACATGGTTTAGTGTTTGATAGGAATGGTTGGACTCGATGATCCAATGGGTCTCTTCCAACCTGGTTGTTGTATGATTCTATGATTCTCTGGGCTGGATGATGCTCCATGCTCTTCGGGACTTGTCCGGGAGCCCCAGGGGTGGTTTGGAGGCCTCTGGGCATGCGGCGGAGAGGGAGCTGGTGGTGATGGCTTACAGGGGTCAACCAGGCTCTGTGGATGCCAGGCTGGATGGATGCCTCAGCGCCTCGTGTCCCTGCAGGCACTGGGCGAGGCCGACCAGGTCCGGATGACCTCGGAGGGCTCCGACTGCCACTGCAAGTGCATCCTGCGGCCGCTCAGCAAGGACGCCTGCAGCCGCGTCAGGAACGGCAGTGCCCGGGTGGAGGACTTCTACACGGTGGAGACGGTGAGCTCGGGGGCCGACTGCAAGTGCTCCTGCACCGCTCCCCCCTCCTCGCTCAACCCCTGTGAGAACGAGTGGAAGATGGAGAAGCTGAAGAAGCAGGCGCCCGAGCTCTTCAAGGTACATCAAGGTGTGGTGGGACCACGGGCTGGGGGCTGGAGACCCCCACATGCAGGAGCTCACGCTCCCCATCCCGGCCTGGGAAATGGAGCAGTGTGGTTCCTGCGTTCTGCCCGTGAGAGGGGACGGGAAGGTGTGGAGGCCCCTGCAGCCGTGTCCCGCGGCCCAGCCCTGCTCTCCCTCTGCAGCTGCAGTCCATGGTGGATCTGCTGGAGGGGACGCTCTACAGCATGGACCTGATGAAGGTGCACTCCTACATCAACAAGGTGGTGGCCCAGATGAACACCCTGGAGGAGGTGAGGGAGGTCCCCTTTCACCTTCCCTGGAGGGGTTTACAGGACTGGTGGACGAGGTCCTGAGGGACATGGTTTAGTGTTTGATAGGAATGGTTGGACTCGATGATCTGATGGGTCTCTTCCAACCTGGTTGTTCTATGAGTCTATGACTCTATGATTCCAGCAGCCACCGAGCCCTGTCTGGCAGCTCAGGACTGTCTAGGGCTGCCGTGGGCTCCCCGATCTGGGCTCCAACCTCTCCTCTCCCCCAGACCATCAAGACCAACCTGAGCAGAGAGAACGACTTCATGAAGGAGAGCGTCCTGCACCTCTCCGACCAGATGAAACGCTACGAGAACTACTCCGACATCATGATCAGCATCAAGAAGGAGATCTCCAACCTGGGCTACCAGCTGCTGCAGAAGGATGCTGCTGCCGCCGCCCCCGACAGCAAGGCACAGGTACCCCGGGCCCCCAGCCCCTGGCTGCCGGGCAGAGCCGAGCTCTCGGGGGCCTGACCGCTCTGTGCCCCCAGGACACGGCAGGCGGCCGGGAGAAGGAGGCAGGACGATACCCCAACACCCGCAAGGCGCTGGGGGACAGGGCAGCCCCCCGAGCACCCAAGGAGAAGCAGCTGAAGCCTGAGAAGCCCAAAAAGGATAACGTGAAGGCCAGAGGGGGGGCCCAGCCTACGCCCAAGCCCAAGGCGCAGCAGCAGACCGTGGTCCGGGGCATCACCTACTACAAGGTGGGGCAGGCGGGGGCAGCGGAGCCAGCCAGCAGCCGTGGTGAGTCCCCGGGATGGGGCAGGGGGCCGGGGGCACCTCCTGCCGAGGCACAAACGCCCTGACCTCCCCCATGCAGAGAGCCCGGCCAGGGGGGTGGCTGCACCAGAGCGGCAGGAGGAGAGGGGTCCCCGGCCTCCCCACGCCGAGGGGACCCCGGCCCAAGCCCTCGCACGGGCAGAGACCACCGTGCCCAGAACGACGGCTGCGCCCAGCACCACCCTGGCCCCTCGCAGCACCACCCGCAGCCCCCCGGCCACCGCCCTCGCGCACGGCGCCGACAGCACTGGGGGCCCCCAAGCACCAAACAGAGGTGGGTGAGTGGGGGTCCGGGAGGAGGCACCCCAGGTCCTGTCCCTGGGCCAGCAGTGGCTCTGCAGCTGAGAAGGGCTTCCCTGGCAGAGGGAGGCTGCATGCAGGGGTAACCTTCCTCCTCCTCCTCCTCCTGCTACCCAGTGAAGGAGGTGGAGTGCGAAGGCACCATTGAGTCGGTGGAGCAGCCCACGGAGCATCACAGCTACGGACGCAACGAGGGAGCCTGGATGAAGGACCCGGCGGCCAAGGACGACCGCATCTACGTCACCAACTACTACTACGGCAACAGCCTGGTGGAGTTCCGCAACCTCGACAACTTCAAGCAAGGTGAGGGCTGGTGGCCAAGCTGGCACAGGGGCCCCAGCTCCTCCTGGGGGTGCCCAGTGCCACACGACGCCAACTGTGCCGGGTCTGGGTTGGTGGGGAGCAGACGGGGACCTGCACTGGTCATAATTCCCCTGCTGCTGCTGGCGTGAGCCATCACGCACGGGACATCGGTGCCGCAAGGGGTCTTGACGCCACTTTCACCTGCTCCTAGGTCGCTGGAGCAACCTGTACAAGCTGCCCTACAACTGGATCGGCACCGGGCACGTGGTGTACCGAGGGGCCTTCTACTACAACCGAGCCTTCACCAAGAACATCATCAAGTACGACCTGAAGGAGCGGTACGTGGCGGCCTGGGCGCTGCTCCACGACGTGGTGTACGAGGACACGACGCCCTGGAAGTGGAGGGGCCACTCGGACATCGACTTCGCCGTGGACGAGAGCGGCCTCTGGGTCATCTACCCTTCCCTGGACTACGACTACTCCCAGCAGGAGGTGATCGTCCTGAGCCGCCTCGACCCCGGGGACCTGTCGGTGCGCAAGGAGACCACCTGGAAGACGGGGCTGAAGCGCAACAGCTACGGGAACTGCTTCATCATCTGCGGCATCCTCTACGCCGTGGACGCCTACAGCCAGAAGGAAGGGCAGATCTCCTACGCCTTCGACACGCACACGGACACGGAGGCCGAGCTCCGGCTGCCCTTCCGCAACCAGTATGCCTTCACCACGCAGGTCGACTACAACCCCAAGGAGAAGGTGCTGTACGCCTGGGACAACGGCCACCAGATGACCTACGGGCTCCGCTTCGTGCTCTGAGCGCCCACCCTCCGCCGTGCCCGGCCGGGATGCTCCATCGCAGCCTGTCCCGGCGCCCGAGCTGGGCCACGGGCGTGGGGAGAGCCTGGCTCCCACCCCCAGACCCTCACGGTGCACACCCCCTCGACAACGTGGCCTTGGGCAGCTCGGCCGGCGACGCCTTCGTGGGGATGCGGGACAGGAGCCCAACCCTGCATCCCTGCAGCACCCAGGGCTGCCTGCAGCGCCCACACCGAGCACCCAGACACAGCCCCGTGCCACCGCACCGAGCACCCAGCCCTGCACCCCTGTTACCTTGGCAGCCGGGTCCTGCTGGCCGTGCCCTCGCTTGCCCCCGCAGGCCACCAGGGACCCCTCGCTGCCGGGGTAGGAGCAGCAGCTGCCGGCCGCTATTTTAGGAGATGTGATTAAGACGCCTTCTTTGCTTTTGCCGCTCGTTAGCTTTTTATTTAAACGCAGAGCCGTGCAGATCCCCCTCTCCTGGCACAACACGCACGGCCGGGGAGCCCGCTGCCCCACTGCTCGCCGCCCTGGGCAGGGCAAGGGGTTGGGAGCGCTTGGCTTGGGTTTGGTCATTTTAGACGTGAACAGTATTAAAAAAAATAACAGCTGTGAAAACAGGCGGCGTGAGCTGTCATTTCTCCCGCAGAGGGTCCCAGGTCACCTCCGCCCCGTGCCACACCGGGAGTGCCCAGGGGCTGCTGGTCCCCACACGCCTGCCTGGCGCAGCGGCTGCTCCCCCTGCGGAGCACAGAGAGGGCACCCGGCACCCCACAGACCCACAGCCCACACCTCCCAGGGCTGCAGCTGCCACCCGGCTGCACAGCGGGAAAAGGAGGGGTTGATGCTGCCAGGTCTGAGCTGCCGCCCGAGCAGCTGCCAGGAGCCCAGAGCCACTGCCAAGGCGAGTGACAGGGGACAGGACAAGAGGGAATGACCTCAAGCTCCGCCAGGGGAGATTTAGGCTGGAGATTAGGAGGAAGTTTTTCCACACAGAGGGTCACTGGGCATTGGAATAGGCTGCCCAGGGAGGTGGTTGATTCCCCTTCCCTGGAGGTGTTTAAGGGACAGGTAGATGAGGTGCTGAGGGACATGGGTTAGTGTTTGACAGGAATGGTTGGACTCGATGATCCGATGGGTCTCTTCCAACCTGGTTGTTCTGTGATTCTATGGGGAAGGGAGAGCAGAGCAGCTGAGCGTGGGCACAGCCGCAGCAGCTGCCTTCGTGCTGCCGCTGAATTCTGCCAGCGTGGAGCTGCCAGGCGCCCCAGGGGTGAGAGGAGAGCAGCCCTTGCAGCCTGTGTTGCAGCTGCCCCCAGTGTGGTTGGCCCCACACACCCTCCCTGGGTCCCAAGAGGATGCAGCCAGAGAGGGAATGGCCTCAAGCTCCACCAGGGGAGGGTCAGGATGGACATAAGTTAAAAATATTCACAGAAAGGGTCATTGGGCACTGGAACAGGCTGCCCAGGAGCGGGTTGAGCCACCTTCCCTGGAGGCGTTTAAGGGATGAGGTGCTGAGGGACATGGGTTAGCGTTTGATAGGAATGGTCGGACTCATGATCCAATGGGTCTCGTCCAACCTGGTGATGCTATGATTCGATCCCTGGCTCGGCTGCGGGTCCGAGCTGGCTGCCTTCCCCTCACCCCGAGCTGGGTCCCATCCAGGCTTTTATCTGGCCATCCCCAGCAAATCCCTGTCCAAACAATCCAGATTTCTGACATTTTTTTTCACGGTAAAGTCAACTCCCGGCACATCTCTCATTCCAGGGCTTTGTTGTCCTTCGGGGAGGGGGTGAGACAGGGTGACGGGATGCGATTTCTGCCCTGCGTCCTCCCACATCGCTCCGCGATGCTCCGGAACGGAGCATCGCGGAGCGATGTGGGAAGACGCAGGGCAGAAAGATGCATCTCCCCACTGATAAACCACCCCCCACGTCAGGGAATCACAGCCAGGATGGGGCTATGGAAAGGTCTTGCTGCTCACCTGGTTGATGTCGGCTGGGGAGGCCGAGGGTCCCCAGGCAGGACGGGTTCCCGCTGTGCCCTGCCTTCCAGACATTCCTCCTGTGCGTGGCCGGCACCACCTCGGCTGGTAAAGTGATTAAAAGATTAAAAAAAAATCTCTCCGTTCAGCAGCGAGCAGCAAATGAAGCTTGAGACGGGGATGCTGAGGCTCCTTTCACAAAAGCCTCTCGGTAAAACTGGGCAGTGGAGCTTTGATACCACCTTCTCGGTTCCTGGGTAGGGTTGGATTGGTGGTTGGTGGCTTTGAAACAGGGAATCACCAGGTTGGAAGAGACCCATTGGATCATCGAGTCTAATCATTCCCATCAAACACTAACCCATGTCCCTCAGCACCTCGTCCACACATCCCTTAAACACCTCCAGGGAAGGTGAATCAACCCCCTCCCTGGGCAGCCTCTGCCACTGCCCAATCACTCTTTCCATGAAATATTTTTTCCTAATGTCCAACCTAAATCTCCCCTGGTGGAGCTTGAGGCCATTCCCTCTTGTCCTGTCCCTTGGGAGAAGAGTCCAGCTCCCTCCTCTCCACAACCTCCTCTCAGGGAGTTGCAGAGAGCAATGAGGTCTCCCCTCAGCCTCCTCTTCTCCAGGATAAACACCCTCAGCTCTCTCAGCCGCTCCTCTTGTTCTCCAGCCCCTTCACCAGCCTCGAGTCACAGTGCCCGTGGAATCAGACCCTTCCCTCTGCTCTTACCCCCACCTAGGGCCTGCCAGCCCAGGGATCGAGTTTGGATTAGGCTGGAGATTAGGGGGAAGTTTTTCACACAGAGTGTCATTGGGCATTGGAATAGGCTGCCCAGGGAGGGGGTTGATTCCCCTTCCCTGGAGGTGTTTAAGACACGGGTGGATGAGGTCTTGAGGGACTTGGTTTAGTGTTTGATAGGAATGGTTGGACTAGAAGGTCCGATGGGTCCCTTCCAACCTGGTTGTTCTATCATTCTATGATGTGCATGGGCTGCAGGTGGGTGTGAGGCCTGAGGCTGGGCCTGCATTGCAAACGCGCTTCACATCCAGAGCCCTCGTCATAGGGATCTATTTTTACTGCCCTGCGTGACCCTTCCCTGCACAGAGTCCCTGCTGCCGGCAGCCCTGGCAGGGCAGGCATTTCCCGCGGTGCCGCTCCCTCCTGCTCTGCAGGGACATGCCCAGGCTTCTGGGCACCGCTCTGCCCACGCAGCCTGCCCTCCACACCCCTGAGCTGGGACGTGACGAGCAGCGCTGAGACCCACCAGATCATTGCACCCAGGGGCCAGGCGGGAGCTGGGGAGGACAGGGGTAGGGAGGTTTCCCCAGAAAGCTGCCCCACATCAAACCTGGGCAGGCGTTTCCCTGTGGCTGAGGCTGCGCAGGCAGCAGGAGCCGTTTCTTTTGTAACTGCGATGAAGCTGCAGCTGGGAGCGTAGCAGGAGCTCAGGGCATGAGTGTCAACCAAGCCAAACAACACAGGGCGGACGAGCAGCAGGCGCTGCCGGCTCCACACACGCCTTCCCAGCACCACGGGACTGTGAGAGGCTGCCAGAAAGGGCAGAGGGGGGAAGGTGAGGAATGAACCCACCCCTGGGACTGGAGGGAGGTGGAGAACCGTCCATCGCCAGGGCAGGAGGCTCAGAGCCCTCGTGCTGGTCCCCATCCCGTCGGCCACCAGCACTGGGATGTGTCTGGTGGGATGTGGAGCTGCTGGGAGCCCTGCTCGGTGTCCAGAGCGACGCAGGATCATGGCGGGCAAGGCTGCCAGCCCCGAGTGCCAGCAGGAAGGGCAATAGTGGGGACGGAGGGAAGGGTGGGGAGCCACGGGCCTTGGCGGTGCCGCCCTGACTCACTCGCCTGTGCAATCGCAAACCTGCTCCCAGGATCAGTACATGGTGCAAGGGGAGGGCTGTGGGGCTCTGCTCACCCCTGCACCAGCACGTTCTCCATTGCCATGTGGATGCACAGCCAGGCTGACAGGGAGTTGGGGGCTTCGGCTCGCCGTGGGGCCCGAGGGTCACCTTCAGGAGCCCCAAGGATGGTGGGAGGGGGGCAGAGCCTGCACCCAGACACTGCTCGCATTGATGGGAGCAGCGGGATGGGGACAGCGCGGGGACAAAGCCTCCCCCAGCCCGACCAACAAAACGGGCATTCAGGGCAGGGCGAGGGCGGGTGCCCCGGGCAGACTCGGGCTGCCGGGGGGACGCGGCCTTTCCCCACAACGCAGGGCTTGTTGTAGGCCAGATGCACCAGACGGCTCGCACGCAGCGTGGAGGCTGCTGCTCCGGGCGCTGGAGGGGAGCAGGCGGCATGGCCAAGGGTTCTTCACCCACACTGAGGGCTCCCGAGCTCCCACCCCGCCCGGTGCCTCGTGCTTGCTGCCATGTGCCGCCTCCTGCACAAACCACGGTCAGCCCTTGGCACTAGCGCTCAGTGCTGCGGAGGAGCCATCCCAGAGGAGGGAGGTGACGGGAGCAACGCCAGGAACGTCAGAAGACCAAGCGTTTGCGTCCATCGCAGCCAACACCAGCCCAAATAGGTGGAGCTCAGGGTCCTCCACCCAGACCCTGCCCCACTTGCAGGGTCTGCTCTGCTTCCCTCCAGGCCCCTGTCCCAACCAGAGCTGCAGAACGAGGCCGAGGAGCAGGTCCTCCCAGCTCCAGGGCACTGTCCGCCCTTGGCCGGGTTCTGCTGTGCTGGGAAGAGAAACATCTGGTGCCGCTGAAGGCTTTCCGGGCGCGCGGCCAGGGCTCCCTGCGCGGTGGCATCAGCCCCGGGCTGTGCCCTGCAGCCGCCGCCTGCTCCTCCTTCCCATCCCCACCCTGGAAATTATTTATTTGCTGAGGAACAGCTTTCCCCAGGAACTCTGATCTAATGCTGAGGGACATCTTCGGTTACAAGGAAAAATAAACAGTCAGAGCCTCAGAGGCCCTGATGCTCTGCAAACACCGGTGCTAAACCCAGCAGCATCAGCAGCTGCGCAGGGTCAGCTCAGGGGAGCAACAGGGTCCCCGGAGAGCACCTCGAGGACCCTCGGCTCCCCACAGCGACGGGGTGATGCTGCGTGGGCCCCCAGAAGCAGCACAGCCCTGGGCGGCTGCAGGGGGCTGCCCGCTGTCGGGGGGTTCGGCCACCAGCCACCCCTCCCCTTGGAGGGCAGCGAAGCTGGAGAGACAGCAAAGAACCGCGACAGCAGCAGCTTCTGCAGCGAGCTGCATTCTCCCCCCGCGCCCCGGAGAAGCTTGTGTGCAGCCCACTGCCTCACCTCTGCATCCATGTCGTTCCAGGGCTGTTTGTCCACGTCGTGTCCTGTAACAGCCCAGGGCAGCTCCCATAAAAGCCCCCAACTGGTTGGGTTTGCCCTCCTCTGCAGGTAATTCAGCCCCAGGGCTCAGCGTGGTGCCAGAAACCCATTTACCTTCGTGAGCAGCCACTGTGGGCTCTGCACAAACCGCAGCCAGCGCTGCTCTCCTATCAACTAGGTGCGAGGGGCTCTGGAAACTACCCGACAGGTCACCTACCCCTGTTCCAGAGCACTGTGCTGTGTCCCTTCTCCCGTGGGAGCCACCCCACACTCTGCACAGGAGGCAGGAGCGAAGCCTGCTCCAGGCAGGGAATGCTGGCTCGGAGCACAGCTCCCTCCGGATTGCTCTCCCTTCACGAGGATGTACACGAGAGCTCTGGCAGCACAGCAGATCCCAATGGAGCCTGTTAGACATCGAGCAGCTGTACAAACCAATTCTCCGGCAGAGGCAGCCCTGCTCCGAGCAGACACTTGCACTGCAGACCTCCGGAGGAGTCTCCCAACCTGAATTATCTCAGGTCTGTCTCCGCAAAGACACAAGCACCAGCAAAACCCTGTCTGCTGTGACCTCAGGATGTTCCCAGGGATCTGACACAAACTGCTTTCCATTTTGTCCCTGCAGTTCAGCACATGTTAAGCTTTAATCTGGACACGACAATGCTATCCAGGACTTCCCCTTTGGAAGTGGTTTTTGGTGCCTGTTGACTGTGGCTATTTTTTTTTCTCTTGTTACTGACAAGATTCCCAGCACAGAACCCACCTCTCTCCCTGCTTTCCAGCATCAGGCTCCCAGGACAGGAGAACGAGGAGCTGGGACCCTCACAGTGCTGTGCTCCTTCAGAGAGCCACACGTGTGAAAGGTCACACAAAGCATTTTGTCCTCGTGTCCACCTTTCCTGCCACACAAACATGAGCCAAAGCAGCCAGTTCCCACACACAACATCCCATCTCTCGGCACGCTTCAGCGGCCTTGGAGCTGGCCCACAGCTGTGCCCGCCTGGATCCTCTCTGCTGCCAAACACATCCCATTCCAGTGCCAAACCTATCCCACTGTGGCCATTCTAAGCTCTGAACAAAGCCATCACACAGCCAGCATTAGCATCAGCGCAAAGCCATCCCTCAGAACAGCCTGAGAGACGGGAAATTCACTTCAGCACACATCATCAGACCTCACTCTGGTTAGAACTTGTTTGGGGCTCCAAAATCTCTCAGATCTATGCTGAGCTCAGCAAGCACAATTACCATCTTTTTCCTAAACAGAACCTGGATCCAATCTAAGGACTCCCCAATGGGTAAGGAATGCTTCATGTTACTGCATCAGCTCCACTAACACAAACCATGACGGCTGCATCATTAATGACTGAGCAGCACTGCCTATCTCCTCCTTACACCAGAACCAAAAAAGGCCTTTGGAATCATAGCTCCATCTCTCTAGTTCCAAAGATCTCCATGGGGGAAAGACAAACCACTTAACTAGTTCAGTGCTTCACAGCTGAAAGGGTGGAAACCTAAGATCTGGGAGTGCCTGGAAACCTGAGAGGTAACCTTCTAGATCAACCAGCTTCTCTCAAGTCGTTTCCCAATTTCATTTGGCCTTCTTGAGTCTCCACATGCACACAGAGCACTTGCTCTGACACTATCACAGCCCTTTCATTTAATTATGCTTTAGCTAGGACGAAGCTTCTGCTCTTCCCACCCCACAGTGTGTGATGCTGTGTCAGGCTGGTCAGCCTGTTATCCAAAACACCTGCACACACCTACAAACACCTTCTCTTTATGCTCTAACTCCAGGGTGAGGAACTACAGCACTGCAGCCAGTGGGGCAGAGATCCACCAGTGCTGATGGAGCTCTTCGGTTTAAATGAAGTCTGCGAAAACGCCTCAGCAGATCAGCTCATCTCCAGAACACGAGAACACTGGCACAATATGACAAACATCAGTGACGAAGACTGACTCGCTGTAAACACCCGTGTAACATCCCCATTCCCAATCAACCTCAAATTACTTTCCACATGTTCAGCTGAACCAGACCTGTACTGATCTACGTATTCCTCAAAGCGAACACCAATCTTAAACTGAGAGTTATGTTGGTGTTGCCATTAGAAGTTCTAATAAACTTTCCACAAATACTGAATTCTCTCCATAGAGCTGATGGCTTCTTTATCCCCCAGCTACCAAAACCCCCACCAGTGACAGCTTCCAAACAAAACGATTTAATGAGACAGATGCAGCCGATACAAGGAACGGTCGGCACGCTGCAGGTTTATGCCTTGATGGCGTATTTGCGGGCAGGGTACAAACGTTCTTTTCGCAGCTGTTTTTTGGTCTTCAGATTCTCTTCATGCTTATTTAGTCTGCGCCGCATCGCACGAGTCTTCTTCGGCCGCAGGTCAAGGGGCTTATACTTCTTGCCCTGTTTGCAGAAACACAGAAGGAGTTGAGCTGGAGAGACCGCGAGGCAGCAGTCGGGTGCACGAGCCCACACAGAGCAGAGCTGCCTGTAAGAACAGCAGCACTGGAAGATGCTTTTACCAGGCCTAAAAGTTTGAGAGAACTTCTCTCCACTTGGACACAAGTCAACTACAGCTTCTGTATCAGTTGTACAAACCCCAGGTTTAAGTAACCCTTAAACCTCAGGTTTAAGTAACCGCAGGTTTAAGTAACCCTTGCTTTTTCAAGTCCCAGTCTGGCAACAGCCCCTGAGAAGTTCTTTTTTTCCTCTTCTATGTAACTCAAGCCCCAAGAAGTAACATTCTAAAACCTACAGGGACTTACTGAGATAAGAAATTCCTCAGTCGCCTGTAACATCATTACGGTTTAGGAAAGTCTCTGTATTTCTGGAAACTGCAACCTCTAGAAAAGTACCATATGGCCTAGAGAAAGGATGCTGCCCAGAAGACCCTCCTGGCAAAAGCAAATCCACACTGAGCTCAGAGAACTCAGGGTAGTCTTGCGATATTTCAAAAGGAATCATGACCAGAGAAGCTTAAACCTGAACACAAATACTTCTGCTTCAGTTTTAAGCTTCCAGGCAGCAATCTACAAAATTAGCTCCTTCTAACAAACCACACATTTGGAAACACTGAGAGAACAGGGCCCACCGTGTCAGGTATTGGATTTACCTTATAAAATTTCCTCAAGTTCTCCTTCTGGGTCTGGTTGATCACAGTCAAGACTCTGGCAATGGATTTGCGCACCACACGTCTGCAGGCGGAGAAAAAAAGCATGTCAGAGAACAGACTGGACGCCAAGTGCCACAGATTTAACTCCCAGGACACAGAAAGCGAGCACATGCTGTGGTCAAGTCTCCCTCCAGACTCGGCACTGGTGAGGCTGCTCCTTGAATCCTGTGTTCAGTTGTGGGCCCCTCAGCACAAGAAGGATGTTGAGGCTCTGGAGAGAGTCCACAGAAGAGCCACGAAGGGGAAGGGGCTGGAGAACAGGCCCTATGAGGAACGGTTGAGAGAGCTGGGGGTGTTTATCCTGGAGGAGAGGAGGTTGAGAGGAAGAGGACCTCATTACTCTCTACAACTCCCTGAAAGGAGGTTGTAGAAAGGAAGGAGCTGGGCTCTTCTCCCAAGTGACAGGGGACAGGACAAGAGGGAATGGCCTCAAGCTCCACCAGGGGAGATTTAGGCTGGAGATTAGGAGGAAGTTTTTCCCAGAAAGGGTCATTGGGCATTGGAATAGGCTGCCCAGGGAGGTGGCTGATTCCCCTTCCCTGGAGGTGTTTAAGGGACGGGTGGATGAGGTGCTGAGGGACATGGGTTAGTGTTTGATGGGAATGTTGGACTCGATGATCCGATGGGTCTCTTCAACCTGGTTGTTCTATGATTCTACGAAATACCCATTTCTCTCTCTTCCAGACCGTCTTTTTCGCTCCCTCCAACCCCAAGGCAGCCAGGCGGGCGGCAGAGGCGCCTCTAGGCCCAGCAGCCCCGGGCGAGCTCCCCCGCAGCCTCCCGCACCCCCTCTCCCCTCACTCACATCTTGGAGAGCTTGGAGGCGGCTCCGCCCGTCACCTTGGCCACGCGCAGCTGCGACAGCTCCACCTTCAGATCGTCCAGCTGCTTCAGCAGCTCCTCCTTCTTCTTCCCGCGAAGGTCTCGGGCCTTGATCTTGGCCTGCGGGCGGCGGACAGGCCTTCAGCCCCGCTCCCGGCAACCCGCCCCGACAAGGCCGCACCCGCCCTCATCCCCCTCCGCGGAGCGCCGGGCCGGGAGGGAACCAGGCCGGGAGGGAGAACCGGGGCCCGGGAAGGAACTAAGCGTTGTGGAGAACCGCGCTGGGGGGGGGAACCGGGCCCGGGGGTGGCGGTGGGAGGGCGGATGGGGCGGATGGCGACAGGAGAGGGAATGGAGCACTCACCATCCTGGCGGCTCCGCGGCGGAAAGGACGGAAGCCGCGCGGGGGTCAGGAGGCGGGAGAGCGCGGCCGCGCGGAGCCTACCAATGCGCCGCTCGGCGGGGGGAGGAGCCCGTGCGCGGCGCTGCGTACCCGGAAGACACACACACACATACATGCACACACCCCACAAACCCCCCCCCCGTCGGCAGCGCGGTGGTACGGGCCGCGGGCGCTGTCTGCGAGAGCTGCG
>JAUMJK010002881.1:0-50511 GCA_033558105.1 Coccyzus lansbergi
CCTCAGGGGGATTATAAGGGTCTCTCGGCCTTTAGAAAGGCCCTGAGTGGCATTAGAAGGGTCTCGGTGCCTTTAGAAATGTCCTGAGGGGCTCTAGAAGGGTCTGGGGGCCTTTATAAGGGTTCTGAGGGGCAGTTGAAGGGTCTGGGGACCTTTATAAATGCCCTGACGGGCATTAGAATGGTCTGCAAGCCTTTAGAAGTGTCCTGAGGGGCTCTAGAATGGTCTGGGGGCATTTATAAGGGTCCTGACGTGCTCTAGAAGGGTTTGGGAACCTTTATAAATACCCTGAGGGTCATTAGAAGGATCTGAGGGCCTTTAGAAAGGTCCTGAGGGGCATTAGAAGGTTCTTGTGGCCTTCATAAAGGTCCTGAAAGGCATTAGAAGGGTCTGGGGGCTTTTAGATGGGTCCTGAGGCAATCTAGAATGGTCTAGGGGTCTTTACATGGGTCTTCAGGGTTATTAGAAGGTTGTGGAGGCCTTTAGAAAGGCCCTGAAAGGCATTAGAAGCGTCTGGGGGCTTTTAGATGGGTCCTGAGGCAGTCTAGAAGGGTCTGGGGGCCTTTACATGGGTCTTGAGTGTCATTAGAAGGGTGTGGAGGCCTTTAGAAAGGCCCTGAGGGGCTCTAGAAGGGTCTGGGGGCTATTAGAAGCGTCCTGAGGGGGTCCAGAAGGGTCTGGGGGCCTTTATAAAGGCCCTCAGGGGGATTATAAGGGTCTTGCGGCCTTTAGAAAGGCCCTGAGTGGCATTAGAATGGTCTGAAGGCCTTTAGAAATGTCCTGAGGGGCTCTAGAAGGGTCCGGGGGCCTTTAGAAATGTCCTGAGGGGCATTAGAAGGGTATTGGGGCCTTTAGAAAGGCCCTGAGGGGCATTAGAAGGGTCTGGGGGCCTTTAGAAGGGTCCTGAGGAGCATTAGAATGGTCTGGGTGCCTTAGAATGGTCCTGAGGGGGTCTAGAAGGGTCTGGAGGCATTTAAAACTGTCCTGAGAGGCTCTAGAAGGGTCTGGGTGCCTTTATAAGGGTCCTGAGGGGCATTAGAAGGGTCTGGGTGCCCTTATAAAAGCCCTGAGGGGAATTAGCAGGGTCTGGGGGACTTTAGAAGGGTCCTGAGGGGCTCTATAATGGTCTGCGGGCCTTTAGAAGGGTCTTCAGGGGCTCTAGAAAAGTCTGGGGACCTTTAGAAAGGACCTGTGAGGCATTAGAAGGGTCTGGGGTCCTTTAGAATGCTCCTGAGGGGCAGTAGAAGGGTCTGGGGACCTTTAGAAAGGCCCTGACGGGCATTAGAACGGTCTGCGGGCCTATGGAAGTGTCCTGAGGGGCTCTAGATTGGTCTGGGGGCCTTTTTAAGGGTCCTGAGGGCTCTAGAAGGGTCTGGGAACCTTTATCAATGCCCTGAGGGTCATTAGAAGGGTCTGAGGGCATTTAGAAAGGTCCTGAGGGGCATTAGAAGGGTCTTGTGGCCTTCATAAGGGTCCTGAAAGGCATTAGAAGGGTCTGGGGGCTTTTAGATGGGTCCTGAGGCAATTTAGAAGGGTCTGGGGGCCTTTACATTGGTCGTGAGGGTTATTAGAAGGGTGTGGAGGCCTTTAGAAAGGCCCTGAGGGGCTCTAGAAGGGTCTGGGGGCCTTTTTAAAGGCCCTCAGGGGGATTATAAGGGTCTCGCGGCCTTTAGAAAGGCCCTGAGTGGCATTAGAATGGTCTGCGGGCCTTTAGAAGTGTCCTGAGGGGCTCTAGAATGGTCTGGGGGCCTTTATAAGGGTCATGACGGGCTCTAGAAGGGTCTGAGAACCTTTATAAATGCCCTGAGGGGCATTAGAAGGGTCTGAGGGCCTTTAGAAAGGTCCTGAGGGGCATTAGAAGGGTCTTGTGGCCTTCATAAGGGTCCTGAAAGGCATTAGAAGGGTCTGGGGGCTTTTAGATGGGTCCTGAGGCAATCTAGAAGGGTCTAGGGGCCTTTACACGGGTCTTGAGGCTCATTAGAAGGGTGTGGAGACCTTTAGAAAGGCCCTGAAAGGCATTAGAATGGTCTGGGGGCTTTTAGATGGGTCCTAAGGCAATCTAGAAGGGTCTGGGGGCCTTTACATGGGTCTTGATGGTCATTAGAAGGGTGTGGGGGCCTTTAGAAAGGCCCTGAGGGGCTCTAGAAGGGTCTGGGGGCTATTAGAAGCATCCTGAGGGGGTCCAGAAGGGTCTGGGGTACTTTTTAAAGGCCCTCAGGGGGATTATAAGGGTCTAGTGGCCTTTAGAAAGGCCCTGAGTGGCATTAGAAGGGTCTGGGTGCCTTTAGAAATGTCCTGATGGGCTCTAGAAGGGTCTGGGGGCCTTTAGAAATGTCCTGAGGGGCATTAGAAGGGTCTGGGGGCCTTATAGAAAGGCCCTGAGGGGCATTACAAGGGTCTGGGGTCATATAGAAAGGCCCTGAGAGGTTCTAGAAGTGTCTGGGGTACTTTAGAAAGGCCCTGAGGGGCATTAGAAGGGTCTCGGGGCCTTTAGAAGGGTCCTGAGGGGCATTAGAAGGGTCTGGGGGACTTTAGAATGGTCCTGGGGGGGTCTAGAAAGGTCTGGAGGCATTTAAAACTGTCCTGAGAGGCTCTAGAAGGGTCTGGGTGCCTTTATAAGGGTCCTGAGGGGCATTAGAAGGGTCTGGATGCCCTTATAAAAGCCCTGAGGGGAATTAGCAGGGTCTGGGGGACTTTAGAAGGGTCCTGAGGTACTCTATAAGGGTCTGGGGGCCTTTGGAAGGGTCTTCAGGGGCTCTAGAAGGGTCTGGGGACCTTTAGAAAGGCCCTGTGGGGCATTAGAAGGGTCTGGGGACCTTTAGAATGCCCCTGAGGGGCAGTAGAAGGGTCTGGGGACCTTTATAAAGGCCCTGACGGGCATTTGAATGGTCTGCGGGCCTTTAGAAGTGTCCTGAGGGGCTCTAGATTGGTCTGGGGGCCTTTATAAGTGTCCTGACGGGCTCTAGAAGGGTCTGGGAACCTTTATAAATGCCCTGAGGGGCATTAGAATGGTCTGAGGGCCTTTAGAAAGGTCCTGAGGGACATTAGAAGGGTCTTGTGGCCTTCATAAGGGTCCTGAAAGGCATTAGAAGGGTCTGGGGGCTTTTAGATGGGTCCTGAGGCAATCTAGAAGGGTCAGAGGGCCATTGCATTGGTCTTGAGGGTTATTAGAAGGGTGTGGAGGCATTTAGAAAGGCCCTGAGGGGCTCTAGAAGGGTCTGGGGGCTATTAGAAGCGTCCTGAGGGGGTCCAGAAGGGTCTGGGGGCCTTTTTAAAGGCCCTCAGGGGGATTATAAGGGTCTAGCGACATTTAGAAAGGCCCTGAGTGGCATTAGAAGGGTCTGGGTGTTTTTAGAAATGTCCTGATGGGCTCTAGAAGGGTCTGGGGGTCTTTAGAAAGGCCCTGAGGGGCATTAGAAGGGTATGGGGGCCTTTAGAAAGGCCCTGAGGGGCATTACAATGGTCTCGGATCATATAGAAAGGCCCTGAGAGGTTCTAGAAGTGTCTGGGGTACTTTAGAAAGGCCCTGAGGGGCATTAGAAGGGTCTGGGTGCTTTAGAAGGGTCCTGAGGGGCATTAGAAGGGTCTGGGGGCTTTAGAATGGTCCTGAGGGGGTCTAGAAGTATCTGGAGGCATTTAAAACTGTCCTGAGAGACTCTAGAAGGGTCTGGGTGCCTTTATAAGGGTCCTGACGGGCTCTAGAAGGGTCTGGGAACCTTTATAATTGCCCGGAGGGTCATTAGAAGGGTCTGAGGGCATTTAGAAAGGTACTGAGGGGCATTAGAAGGGTCTTGTGGCCTTCATAATGGTCCTGAAAGGCATTAGAAGGGTCTGGGGGCTTTTAGATGGGTCCTGAAGCAATCTAGAAGGGTCTTGGGGCCTTTACATTGGTCTTGAGGGTTATTAGAAGGGTGTGGAGGCCTTTAGAAAGGACCTGAGGGGCTCTAGATGGGTGTGGGGGCTATTTGAAGCGTCCTGAGGGGGTCCAGAAGGGTCTGGGGGCCTTATTAAAGGCCCTCAGGGGGATGATAAGGGTCTCGCGGCCTTTAGAAAGGCCCTGAGTGGCATTAGAAGGGTCTGGGTGCCTTTAGAAATGTCCTGAGGGGCTCTAGAAGGGTCTGGGGGCCTTTAGAAATGTCCTGAGAGGCATTAGAAGGGTCTGGGGGCCTTTAGAAGTGTCCTGAGTGGCATTAGAAGAGTCTGGGGGCCTTTAATAGAGTCCTGAGGGGCATTTGAATAGTCTGAGGACCTTTAGAAAGGTCCTGAGGGGCATTAGAAGGCTCTTGTGGCCTTCATAATGGTCCTGAAAGGCATTATAAGGGTCTGGGGGCTTTTAGATTGGTCCTGAGGCAATCTAGAAGCGTCTGGGGGCCTTTACATGGGTCTTGAGGGTCATTAGAAGGGTGTGGAGGCCTTTAGAAAGGTCCTGAGGGGCTCTAGAAGGGTCTGGGGGCTATTAGAAGCATCCTGAGGGGGTCCAGAAGGGTCTGGGGGCCTTTTTAAAGGCCCTCAGGGGGATTATAAGGGTCTCTCGGCCTTTAGAAAGGCCCTGAGTGGCATTAGAAGGGTCTCGGTGCCTTTAGAAATGTCCTGAGGGGCTCTAGAAGGGTCTGGGGGCCTTTATAAGGGTTCTGAGGGGCAGTAGAAGGGTCTGGGGTAATATAGAAAGGCCCTGAGAGGTTCTAGAAGTGTCTGGGGTACTTTAGAAAGGCCCTGAGGGGCATTAGAAGGGTCTGGGGGCCTTTAGAAGGGTCCTGAGGGGCATTAGAAGGGTTTGGGGGCCTTTTGAATGGTCCTGAGGTTGTCTGGAAGGGTCTGGAGGCATTTAAAACTGTCCTGAGAGGTTCTAGAAGGGTCTGGGTGCATTTATAAGGGTCCTGAGGGGCATTAGAAGGGTCTGGGTGCCCTCATAAAAGCCCTGAGGGGAATTAACAGGGTCTGGGGGATTTTAGAAGGGTCCTGAGGGGCTCTATAAGGGTCTGTGAGCCTTCAGAAGGGTCCTGAGGGGCTCTAGACGGGTCTGGGGACCTTTAGAAAGGCCCTGTGGGGCATTAGAAGGGTCTGTGGGCCTTTAGAATGCTCCTGAGAGGCAGTAGAAGGGTCTGGGGACTTTTATAAAGGCCCTGACGGGCATTAGAATGGTCTGCGGGCCTTTAGAAGTGTCCTGAGGGGCTCTAGAATGGTCTGGGGGCCTTTATAAGGGTCCTGACGGGCTCTAGAAGGGTTTGGGAACCTTTATAAATGCCCTGAGGGTCATTAGAAGGGTCTGAGGGCCTTTAGAAAGGTCCTGAGTGGCATTAGAAGGGTCTTGTGGCCTTCATAAGGGTCCTGAAAGGCATTAGAAGGGTCTGGGGGCTTTTAGATGGGTCCTGAGGCAATCTAGAAGGGTCTGGGGGCCTTTACATGGGTCTTGAGGGTCATTAGAAGGGTGTGGAGGCCTTTAGAAAGGCCCTGAGGGGCTCTAGAAGGGTCTGGGGGCTATTAGATGCGTCCTGAGGGGGTCCAGAAGGGTCTGGGTGCCTTTTTAAAGGCCCTCAAAGGGATGATAAGGGTCTCGCGGCCTTTAGAAAGGCCCTGAATGGAATTAGAAGCGTCTGGGGGCCTTTAGAAGGGTCTTTAGGTGCTCTAGAAGGGTCTGGGGACCTTTAGAAAGGCCCTTAGGGGCATTAGAAGGGTCTGGGGTCCTTTAGAATGCTCCTGAGGGGCAGTAGAAGGGTCTGGGGACCTTTATAAAGGCCCTGACGGGCATTAGAATGGTCTGCGGGCCTTTAGAAGTGTCCTGAGGGGCTCTAGAAGGGTCTGGGGGCTATTAGAAGCGTCCTGAGGGGGTCCAGAAGGGTCTGGGGTACTTTTTAAAGGCCCTCAGCGGGATTATAAGGGTCTAGCAGCCTTTAGAAAGGCCCTGAGTGGCATTAGAAGGGTCTGGGTGCCTTTAGAAATGTCCTGATGGGCTCTAGAATGGTCTGGGGGCCTTTAGAAAGGCCCTGAGGGGCATTAGAAGGGTATGGGGGCCTTTAGAAAGGCCCTGAGGGGCATTACAAGGGTCTGGGATCATATAGAAAGGCCCTGAGAAGTTCTAGAAATGTCTGGGGTAATTTAGAAAGGCCCTGAAAGGCATTAGAAGGGTCTGGGGGCCTTTAGAAGGGTCCTGAGGGGCATTAGAAGGGTCTGGGAGCCTTACAATGGTCCTGAGGGTGTCTAGAAGGGTCTGGAGGCATTTAAAACTGTCCTGAGAGGCTCTAGAAGGGTCTGGGTGCCTTTATAAGGGTCCTGAGGGGCATTAGAAGGGTCTGGGTGCCCTTATAAAAGCCCTGAGGGGAATTAGCAAGGTCTGGGGGACTTTAGAAGGGTCCTGAGGGGCTCTATAAGGGTCTGGGGGCCTTTAGAAGGGTCTTCAGGGTTTCTAGAAAGGTCTGGGGACCTTTAGAAAGGCCCTGTGTGGCATTAGAAGGGTCTGGGGGCCTTTAGAATGCCCCTGAGGGGCAGTAGAAAGGTCTGGGTACCTTTAGAAAGGCCCTGACGGGCATTAGAATGGTCTGCGGGCCTTTAGAAGTGTCCTGAGGGGCTCTAGATTGGTCTGGGGGCCTTTATAAGGCTCCTGACGGGCTCTAGAATGGTCTGGGAACCTTTATCAATGCCCTGAGGGGCATTAGAAGGGTCTGAGGGCCTTTAGAAAGGTCCTGAGGGGCATTAGAAGGGTCTTGAGGCCTTCATAAGGGTCCTGAAAGGCAATAGAAGGCTCTAGGGGCTTTTAGATGGGTCCTGAGGCAATCTAGAAGGGTCTGGGGGCCTTTACATGGGTCTTGAGGGTTATTAGAATTGTGTGGAGGCCTTTAGAAAGGACCTGAGGGGCTCTAGAAGGGTCTGGGGGCTATTTGAAGCGTCCTGAGGGGGTTCAGAAGGGTCTGGGGGCCTTTTTAAAGGTCCTCAGGGGGATTATAATGGTCTCGCGGCCTTTAGAAAGGAACTGAGTGGAATTAGAAAGGTCTGGGTGCCTTTAGAAATGACCTGAGGGGCTCTAGAAGGGTCTGGAGGCCTTTAGAAATGTCCTGAGGGGCATTAGAAGGGTCTGGGGGCCTTTATAAGGGTCCTGACGGGCTCTAGAAGGGTTTGGGAACCTTTATAAATGCCCTGCGGGTCATTAGAAGGGTCTGAGGGCCTTTAGAAAGGTCCTGAGGGGCATTGGAAGGGTCTTGTGGCCTTCATAAGGGTCCTGAAAGGCATTATAAGGGTCTGGGGGCTTTTAGATTGGTCCTGAGGCAATCTAGAACGGTCTGGGGGCCTTTACATGGGTCTTGAGGGTCATTAGAAGGGTGTGGAGGCCTTTAGAAAGGTCCTGAGGGGCTCTAGGAGGGTCTGGGGGCTATTAGGTGCGTCCTGAGGGGGTCCAGAAGGGTCTGGGTGCCTTTTTAAAGGCCCTCAGGGGGATTATAAGGGTCTCGCGGCCTTTAGAAAGGCCCTGAGTGGCATTAGAAGGGTCTGGGTGCCTTTAGAAATGTCCTGAGGGGCTCTAGAAGGGTCTGGGGGCCTTTATATATGTCCTGAGGGGCATTAGAATGGTATGGGGGCCTTTAGAAAGGCCCTGAGGGGCATTAGAAGGGTCTGGGGTCATATAGAAAGGCCCTGAGAGGTTCTAGAAGTGTCTGGGGTACTTTAGAAAGGCCCTGAGGGGCATTAGATAGGTCTGTGGTCCTTTAGAAGGGTCCTGAGGGGCATTAGAAGGGTTTGGGGGCCTTTAGAATGGTCCTGAGGTTGTCTAGAAGGGTCTGGAGGCATTTAAAACTGTCCTGAGAGGCTCTAGAAGGGTCTGGGTGCCTTTATAAGGGTCCTGAGGGGCATTAGAAGGGTCTGGGTGCCCTTATAAAAGCCCTGAGGGGAATTAGCAGGGTCTGGGGGACTTCAGAAGGGTCTTGAGGGGCTCTAGAAGGGTTTGGGGACCTTTAGAAAGGCCCTGTGGGGCATTAGAAGGGTCTGGGGGCCTTTAGAATGCTCCTGAGGGGCATTAGAAGGTTCTTGTGGCCTTCATAAGGGTCCTGAAAGGCATTAGAAGGGTCTGGGGGCTTTTAGATGGGTCCTGAGGCAATCTAGAATGGTCTAGGGGTCTTTACATGGGTCTTCAGGGTTATTAGAAGGTTGTGGAGGCCTTTAGAAAGGCCCTGAAAGGCATTAGAAGCGTCTGGGGGCTTTTAGATGGGTCCTGAGGCAATCTAGAAGGGTCTGGGGGCCTTTACATGGGTCTTGAGTGTCATTAGAAGGGTGTGGAGGCCTTTAGAAAGGCCCTGAGGGGCTCTAGAAGGGTCTGGGGGCTATTAGAAGCGTCCTGAGGGGGTCCAGAAGGGTCTGGGGGCCTTTATAAAGGCCCTCAGGGGGATTATAAGGGTCTTGCGGCCTTTAGAAAGGCCCTGAGTGGCATTAGAATGGTCTGAAGGCCTTTAGAAATGTCCTGAGGGGCTCTAGAAGGGTCTGGGGGCCTTTAGAAATGTCCTGAGGGGCATTAGAAGGGTATTGGGGCCTTTAGAAAGGCCCTGAGGGGCATTAGAAGGGTCTGGGGGCCTTTAGAAGGGTCCTGAGGAGCATTAGAATGGTCTGGGTGCCTTAGAATGGTCCTGAGGGGGTCTATAAGGGTCTGGAGGCATTTAAAACTGTCCTGAGAGGCTCTAGAAGGGTCTGGGTGCCTTTATAAGGGTCCTGAGGGGCATTAGAAGGGTCTGGGTGCCCTTATAAAAGCCCTGAGGGGAATTAGCAGGGTCTGGGGGACTTTAGAAGGGTCCTGAGGGGCTCTATAATGGTCTGCGGGCCTTTAGAAGGGTCTTCACGGGCTCTAGAAAAGTCTGGGGACCTTTAGAAAGGACCTGTGAGGCATTAGAAGGGTCTGGGGTCCTTTAGAATGCTCCTGAGGGGCAGTAGAAGGGTCTGGGGACCTTTAGAAAGGCCCTGACGGGCATTAGAACGGTCTGCGGGCCTATAGAAGTGTCCTGTGGGGCTCTAGATTGGTCTGGGGGCCTTTTTAAGGGTCCTGAGGGCTCTAGAAGGGTCTGGGAACCTTTATAAATGCCCTGAGGGTCATTAGAAGGGTCTGAGGGCATTTAGAAAGGTCCTGAGGGGCATTAGAAGGGTCTTGTGGCCTTCATAAGGGTCCTGAAAGGCATTAGAAGGGTCTGGGGGCTTTTAGATGGGTCCTGAGGCAATTTAGAAGGGTCTGGGGGCCTTTACATTGGTCGTGAGGGTTATTAGAAGGGTGTGGAGGCCTTTAGAAAGGCCCTGAGGGGCTCTAGAAGGGTCTGGGGGCCTTTTTAAAGGCCCTCAGGGGGATTATAAGGGTCTCGCGGCCTTTAGAAAGGCCCTGAGTGGCATTAGAATGGTCTGCGGGCCTTTAGAAGTGTCCTGAGGGGCTCTAGAATGGTCTGGGGGCCTTTATAAGGGTCATGACGGGCTCTAGAAGGGTCTGAGAACCTTTATAAATGCCCTGAGGGGCATTAGAAGGGTCTGAGGGCCTTTAGAAAGGTCCTGAGGGGCATTAGAAGGGTCTTGTGGCCTTCATAAGGGTCCTGAAAGGCATTAGAAGGGTCTGGGGGCTTTTAGATGGGTCCTGAGGCAATCTAGAAGGGTCTAGGGGCCTTTACACGGGTCTTGAGGCTCATTAGAAGGGTGTGGAGACCTTTAGAAAGGCCCTGAAAGGCATTAGAATGGTCTGGGGGCTTTTAGATGGGTCCTGAGGCAATCTAGAAGGGTCTGGGGGCCTTTACATGGGTCTTGATGGTTTTTAGAAGGGTGTGGAGGCCTTTAGAAAGGCCCTGAGGGGCTCTAGAAGGGTCTGGGGGCTATTAGAAGCATCCTGAGGGGGTCCAGAAGGGTCTGGGGTACTTTTTAAAGGCCCTCACGGGGATTATAAGGGTCTAGTGGCCTTTAGAAAGGCCCTGAGTGGCATTAGAAGGGTCTGGGTGCCTTTAGAAATGTCCTGATGGGCTCTAGAAGGGTCTGGGGGCCTTTAGAAATGTCCTGAGGGGCATTAGAAGGGTCTGGGGGCCTTATAGAAAGGACCTGAGGGGCATTAGAAGGGTCTGGGGTCATATAGAAAGGCCCTGAGAGGTTCTAGAAGTGTCTGGGGTACTTTAGAAAGGCCCTGAGGGGCATTAGAAGGGTCTGGGGGCCTTTAGAAGGGTCCTGAGGGGCATTAGAAGGGTCTGGGGGCCTTTAGAATGGTCCTGAGGGGGTCTAGAAAGGTCTGGAGGCATTTAAAACTGTCCTGAGAGGCTCTAGAAGGGTCTGGGTGCCTTTATAAGGGTCCTGAGGGGCATTAGAAGGGTCTGGATGCCCTTATAAAAGCCCTGAGGGGAATTAGCAGGGTCTGGGGGACTTTAGAAGGGTCCTGAGGTACTCTATAAGGGTCTGGGGGCCTTTGGAAGGGTCTTCAGGGGCTCTAGAAGGGTCTGGGGACCTTTAGAAAGGCCCTGTGGGGCATTAGAAGGGTCTGGGGACCTTTAGAATGCCCCTGAGGGGCAGTAGAAGGGTCTGGGGACCTTTATAAAGGCCCTGACGGGCATTAGAATGGTCTGCGGGCCTTTAGAAGTGTCCTGAGGGGCTCTAGATTGGTCTGGGGGCCTTTATAAGTGTCCTAACGGGCTCTAGAAGGGTCTGGGAACCTTTATCAATGCCCTGAGGGGCATTAGAATTGTCTGAGGGCCTTTAGAAAGGTCCTGAGGGACATTAGAAGGGTCTTGTGGCCTTCATAAGGGTCCTGAAAGGCATTAGAAGGGTCTGGGGGCTTTTAGATGGGTCCTGAGGCAATCTAGAAGGGTCAGAGGGCCATTGCATTGGTCTTGAGGGTTATTAGAAGGGTGTGGAGGCCTTTAGAAAGGCCCTGAGGGGCTCTAGAAGGGTCTGGGGGCTATTAGAAGCGTCCTGAGGGGGACCAGAAGGGTCTGGGGGCCTTTATAAAGGCCCTCCGGGGGATTATAAGGGTCTTGCCGCCTTTAGAAAGGCCCTGAGTGGCATTAGAATGGTCTGAAGGCCTTTAGAAATGTCCTGAGGGGCTCTAGAAGGGTCTGGGGGCCTTTAGAAATGTCCTGAGGGGCATTAGAATGGTATTGGGGCCTTTAGAAAGGCCCTGAGGGGCATTAGAAGGGTCTGGGGGCCTTTAGAAGGGTCCTGAGGAGCATTGGAATGGTCTGGGTGCCTTAGAATGGTCCTGAGGGGGTCTAGAAGGGTCTGGAGGCATTTAAAACTGTCCTGAGAGGCTCTAGAAGGGTCTGGGTGCCTTTATAAGGGTCCTGAGGGGCATTAGAAGGGTCTGGGTGCCCTTATAAAAGCCCTGAGGGGAATTAGCAGGGTCTGGGGGACTTTAGAAGGGTCCTGAGGGGCTCTATAATGGTCTGCGGGCCTTTAGAAGGGTCTTCACGTGCTCTAGAAAAGTCTGGGGACCTTTAGAAAGGACCTGTGAGGCATTAGAAGGGTCTGGGGTCCTTTAGAATGCTCCTGAGGGGCAGTAGAAGGGTCTGGGGACCTTTAGAAAGGCCCTGACGGGCATTAGAACGGTCTGCGGGCCTATAGAAGTGTCCTGAGGGGCTCTAGATTGGTCTGGGGGCCTTTTTAAGGGTCCTGAGGGCTCTAGAAGGGTCTGGGAACCTTTATAAATGCCCTGAGGGTCATTAGAAGGGTCTGAGGGCATTTAGAAAGGTCCTGAGGGGCATTAGAAGGGTCTTGTGGCCTTCATAAGGGTCCTGAAAGGCATTAGAAGGGTCTGGGGGCTTTTAGATGGGTCCTGAGGCAATTTAGAAGGGTCTAGGGGCCTTTACACGGGTCTTGAGGCTCATTAGAAGGGTGTGGAGACCTTTAGAAAGGCCCTGAGGGGCTCTAGAAGGGTCTGGGGGCCTTTTTAAAGGCCCTCAGGGGGATTATAAGGGTCTCGCGGCCTTTAGAAAGGCCCTGAGTGGCATTAGAATGGTCTGCGGGCCTTTAGAAGTGTCCTGAGGGGCTCTAGAATGGTCTGGGGGCCTTTATAAGGGTCATGACGGGCTCTAGAAGGGTCTGAGAACCTTTATAAATGACCTGAGGGGCATTAGAAGGGTCTGAGGGCCTTTAGAAAGGTCCTGAGGGGCATTAGAAGGGTCTTGTGGCCTTCATAAGGGTCCTGAAAGGCATTAGAAGGGTCTGGGGGCTTTTAGATGGGTCCTGAGGCAATCTAGAAGGGTCTAGGGGCCTTTACACGGGTCTTGAGGCTCATTAGAAGGGTGTGGAGACCTTTAGAAAGGCCCTGAAAGGCATTAGAATGGTCTGGGGGCTTTTAGATGGGTCCTGAGGCAATCTAGAAGGGTCTGGGGGCCTTTACATGGGTCTTGATGGTCATTAGAAGGGTGTGGAGGCCTTTAGAAAGGCCCTGAGGGGCTCTAGAAGGGTCTGGGGGCTATTAGAAGCATCCTGAGGGGGTCCAGAAGGGTCTGGGGTACTTTTTAAAGGCCCTCAGGGGGATTATAAGGGTCTAGTGGCCTTTAGAAAGGCCCTGAGTGGCATTAGAAGGGTCTGGGTGCCTTTAGAAATGTCCTGATGGGCTCTAGAAGGGTCTGGGGGCCTTTAGAAATGTCCTGAGGGGCATTAGAAGGGCATGGGGGCCTTATAGAAAGGCCCTGAGGGGCATTACAAGGGTCTGGGGTCATATAGAAAGGCCCTGAGAGTTTCTAGAAGTGTCTGGGGTACTTTAGAAAGGCCCTGAGGGGCATTAGAAGGGTCTGGGGGCCTTTAGAATGGTCCTGAGGGGCATTAGAAGGGTCTGGGGGCCTTTAGAATGGTCCTGAGGGGGTCTAGAAAGGTCTGGAGGCATTTAAAACTGTCCTGAGAGGCTCTAGAAGGGTCTGGGTGCCTTTATAAGGGTCCTGAGGGGCATTAGAAGGGTCTGGATGCCCTTATATAAGCCCTGAGGGGAATTAGCAGGGTCTGGGGGACTTTAGAAGGGTCCTGAGGTACTCTATAAGGGTCTGGGGGCCTTTGGAAGGGTCTTCAGGGGCTCTAGAAGGGTCTGGGGACCTTTAGAAAGACCCTGTGGGGCATTAGAAGGGTCTGGGGACCTTTAGAATGCCCCTGAGGGGCAGTAGAAGGGTCTGGGGACCTTTATAAAGGCCCTGACGGGCATTAGAATGGTCTGCGGGCCTTTAGAAGTGTCCTGAGGGGCTCTAGATTGGTCTGGGGGCCTTTATAAGTGTCCTAACGGGCTCTAGAAGGGTCTGGGAACCTTTATAAATGCCCTGAGGGGCATTAGAATGGTCTGAGGGCCTTTAGAAAGGTCCTGAGGGACATTAGAAGGGTCTTGTGGCCTTCATAAGGGTCCTGAAAGGCATTAGAAGGGTCTGGGGGCTTTTAGATGGGTCCTGAGGCAATCTAGAAGGGTCAGAGGGCCATTGCATTGGTCTTGAGGGTTATTAGAAGGGTGTGGAGGCATTTAGAAAGGCCCTGAGGGGCTCTAGAAGGGTCTGGGGGCTATTAGAAGCGTCCTGAGGGGGTCCAGAAGGGTCTGGGGGCCTTTTTAAAGGCCCTCAGGGGGATTATAAGGGTCTAGCGACATTTAGAAAGGCCCTGAGTGGCATTAGAAGGGTCTGGGTGCCTTTAGAAATGTCCTGATGGGCTCTAGAAGGGTCTGGGGGTCTTTAGAAAGGCCCTGAGGGGCATTAGAAGGGTATTGGGGCCTTTAGAAAGGCCCTGAGGGGCATTACAATGGTCTCGGATCATATAGAAAGGCCCTGAGAGGTTCTAGAAGTGTCTGGGGTACTTTAGAAAGGCCCTGAGGGGCATTAGAAGGGTCTGGGTGCTTTAGAAGGGTCCTGAGGGGCATTAGAAGGGTCTGGGGGCTTTAGAATGGTCCTGAGGGGGTCAAGAAGGATCTGGAGGCATTTAAAACTGTCCTGAGAGACTCTAGAAGGGTTTGGGTGCCTTTATAAGGGTCCTGACGGGCTCTAGAAGGGTCTGGGAACCTTTATAATTGCCCTGAGGGTCATTAGAAGGGTCTGAGGGCATTTAGAAAGGTACTGAGGGGCATTAGAAGGGTCTTGTGGCCTTCATAAGGGTCCTGAAAGGCATTAGAAGGGTCTGGGGGCTTTTAGATGGGTCCTGAAGCAATCTAGAAGGGTCTTGGGGCCTTTACATTGGTCTTGAGGGTTATTAGAAGGGTGTGGAGGCCTTTAGAAAGGACCTGAGGGGCTCTAGATGGGTGTGGGGGCTATTTGAAGCGTCCTGAGGGGGTCCAGAAGGGTCTGGGGGCCTTATTAAAGGCCCTCAGGGGGATGATAAGGGTCTCGCGGCCTTTAGAAAGGCCCTGAGTGGCATTAGAAGGGTCTGGGTGCCTTTAGAAATGTCCTGAGGGGCTCTAGAAGGGTCTGGGGGCCTTTAGAAATGTCCTGAGAGGCATTAGAAGGGTCTGGGGGCCTTTAGAAGTGTCCTGAGTGGCATTAGAAGAGTCTGGGGGCCTTTAATAGAGTCCTGAGGGGCATTTGAATAGTCTGAGGACCTTTAGAAAGGTCCTGAGGGGCATTAGAAGGCTCTTGTGGCCTTCATAATGGTCCTGAAAGGCATTATAAGGGTCTGGGGGCTTTTAGATTGGTCCTGAGGCAATCTAGAAGCGTCTGGGGGCCTTTACATGGGTCTTGAGGGTCATTAGAAGGGTGTGGAGGCCTTTAGAAAGGTCCTGAGGGGCTCTAGAAGGGTCTGGGGGCTATTAGAAGCATCCTGAGGGGGTCCAGAAGGGTCTGGGGGCCTTTTTAAAGGCCCTCAGGGGGATTATAAGGGTCTCTCGGCCTTTAGAAAGGCCCTGAGTGGCATTAGAAGGGTCTCGGTGCCTTTAGAAATGTCCTGAGGGGCTCTAGAAGGGTCTGGGGGCCTTTATAAGGGTTCTGAGGGGCAGTTGAAGGGTCTGGGGACCTTTATAAATGCCCTGACGGGCATTAGAATGGTCTGCAAGCCTTTAGAAGTGTCCTGAGGGGCTCTAGAATGGTCTGGGGGCATTTATAAGGGTCCTGACGTGCTCTAGAAGGGTTTGGGAACCTTTATAAATACCCTGAGAGTCATTAGAAGGATCTGAGGGCCTTTAGAAAGGTCCTGAGGGGCATTAGAAGGTTCTTGTGGCCTTCATAAAGGTCCTGAAAGGCATTAGAAGGGTCTGGGGACTTTTAGATGGGTCCTGAGGCAATCTAGAATGGTCTAGGGGTCTTTACATGGGTCTTCAGGGTTATTAGAAGGTTGTGGAGGCCTTTAGAAAGGCCCTGAAAGGCATTAGAAGCGTCTGGGGGCTTTTAGATGGGTCCTGAGGCAGTCTAGAAGGGTCTGGGGGCCTTTACATGGGTCTTGAGTGTCATTAGAAGGGTGTGGAGGCCTTTAGAAAGGCCCTGAGGGGCTCTAGAAGGGTCTGGGGGCTATTAGAAGCGTCCTGAGGGGGTCCAGAAGGGTCTGGGGGCCTTTATAAAGGCCCTCAGGGGGATTATAAGGGTCTTGCGGCCTTTAGAAAGGCCCTGAGTGGCATTAGAATGGTCTGAAGGCCTTTAGAAATGTCCTGAGGGGCTCTAGAAGGGTCCGGGGGCCTTTAGAAATGTCCTGAGGGGCATTAGAAGGGTATTGGGGCCTTTAGAAAGGCCCTGAGGGGCATTAGAAGGGTCTGGGGGCCTTTAGAAGGGTCCTGAGGAGCATTAGAATGGTCTGGGTGCCTTAGAATGGTCCTGAGGGGGTCTAGAAGGGTCTGGAGGCATTTAAAACTGTCCTGAGAGGCTCTAGAAGGGTCTGGGTGCCTTTATAAGGGTCCTGAGGGGCATTAGAAGGGTCTGGGTGCCCTTATAAAAGCCCTGAGGGGAATTAGCAGGGTCTGGGGGACTTTAGAAGGGTCCTGAGGGGCTCTATAATGGTCTGCGGGCCTTTAGAAGGGTCTTCAGGGGCTCTAGAAAAGTCTGGGGACCTTTAGAAAGGACCTGTGAGGCATTAGAAGGGTCTGGGGTCCTTTAGAATGCTCCTGAGGGGCAGTAGAAGGGTCTGGGGACCTTTAGAAAGGCCCTGACGGGCATTAGAACGGTCTGCGGGCCTATGGAAGTGTCCTGAGGGGCTCTAGATTGGTCTGGGGGCCTTTTTAAGGGTCCTGAGGGCTCTAGAAGGGTCTGGGAACCTTTATCAATGCCCTGAGGGTCATTAGAAGGGTCTGAGGGCATTTAGAAAGGTCCTGAGGGGCATTAGAAGGGTCTTGTGGCCTTCATAAGGGTCCTGAAAGGCATTAGAAGGGTCTGGGGGCTTTTAGATGGGTCCTGAGGCAATTTAGAAGGGTCTGGGGGCCTTTACATTGGTCGTGAGGGTTATTAGAAGGGTGTGGAGGCCTTTAGAAAGGCCCTGAGGGGCTCTAGAAGGGTCTGGGGGCCTTTTTAAAGGCCCTCAGGGGGATTATAAGGGTCTCGCGGCCTTTAGAAAGGCCCTGAGTGGCATTAGAATGGTCTGCGGGCCTTTAGAAGTGTCCTGAGGGGCTCTAGAATGGTCTGGGGGCCTTTATAAGGGTCATGACGGGCTCTAGAAGGGTCTGAGAACCTTTATAAATGCCCTGAGGGGCATTAGAAGGGTCTGAGGGCCTTTAGAAAGGTCCTGAGGGGCATTAGAAGGGTCTTGTGGCCTTCATAAGGGTCCTGAAAGGCATTAGAAGGGTCTGGGGGCTTTTAGATGGGTCCTGAGGCAATCTAGAAGGGTCTAGGGGCCTTTACACGGGTCTTGAGGCTCATTAGAAGGGTGTGGAGACCTTTAGAAAGGCCCTGAAAGGCATTAGAATGGTCTGGGGGCTTTTAGATGGGTCCTAAGGCAATCTAGAAGGGTCTGGGGGCCTTTACATGGGTCTTGATGGTCATTAGAAGGGTGTGGGGGCCTTTAGAAAGGCCCTGAGGGGCTCTAGAAGGGTCTGGGGGCTATTAGAAGCATCCTGAGGGGGTCCAGAAGGGTCTGGGGTACTTTTTAAAGGCCCTCAGGGGGATTATAAGGGTCTAGTGGCCTTTAGAAAGGCCCTGAGTGGCATTAGAAGGGTCTGGGTGCCTTTAGAAATGTCCTGATGGGCTCTAGAAGGGTCTGGGGGCCTTTAGAAATGTCCTGAGGGGCATTAGAAGGGTCTGGGGGCCTTATAGAAAGGCCCTGAGGGGCATTACAAGGGTCTGGGGTCATATAGAAAGGCCCTGAGAGGTTCTAGAAGTGTCTGGGGTACTTTAGAAAGGCCCTGAGGGGCATTAGAAGGGTCTCGGGGCCTTTAGAAGGGTCCTGAGGGGCATTAGAAGGGTCTGGGGGACTTTAGAATGGTCCTGGGGGGGTCTAGAAAGGTCTGGAGGCATTTAAAACTGTCCTGAGAGGCTCTAGAAGGGTCTGGGTGCCTTTATAAGGGTCCTGAGGGGCATTAGAAGGGTCTGGATGCCCTTATAAAAGCCCTGAGGGGAATTAGCAGGGTCTGGGGGAATTTAGAAGGGTCCTGAGGTACTCTATAAGGGTCTGGGGGCCTTTGGAAGGGTCTTCAGGGGCTCTAGAAGGGTCTGGGGACCTTTAGAAAGGCCCTGTGGGGCATTAGAAGGGTCTGGGGACCTTTAGAATGCCCCTGAGGGGCAGTAGAAGGGTCTGGGGACCTTTATAAAGGCCCTGACGGGCATTTGAATGGTCTGCGGGCCTTTAGAAGTGTCCTGAGGGGCTCTAGATTGGTCTGGGGGCCTTTATAAGTGTCCTGACGGGCTCTAGAAGGGTCTGGGAACCTTTATAAATGCCCTGAGGGGCATTAGAATGGTCTGAGGGCCTTTAGAAAGGTCCTGAGGGACATTAGAAGGGTCTTGTGGCCTTCATAAGGGTCCTGAAAGGCATTAGAAGGGTCTGGGGGCTTTTAGATGGGTCCTGAGGCAATCTAGAAGGGTCAGAGGGCCATTGCATTGGTCTTGAGGGTTATTAGAAGGGTGTGGAGGCATTTAGAAAGGCCCTGAGGGGCTCTAGAAGGGTCTGGGGGCTATTAGAAGCGTCCTGAGGGGGTCCAGAAGGGTCTGGGGGCCTTTTTAAAGGCCCTCAGGGGGATTATAAGGGTCTAGCGACATTTAGAAAGGCCCTGAGTGGCATTAGAAGGGTCTGGGTGTTTTTAGAAATGTCCTGATGGGCTCTAGAAGGGTCTGGGGGTCTTTAGAAAGGCCCTGAGGGGCATTAGAAGGGTATGGGGGCCTTTAGAAAGGCCCTGAGGGGCATTACAATGGTCTCGGATCATATAGAAAGGCCCTGAGAGGTTCTAGAAGTGTCTGGGGTACTTTAGAAAGGCCCTGAGGGGCATTAGAAGGGTCTGGGTGCTTTAGAAGGGTCCTGAGGGGCATTAGAAGGGTCTGGGGGCTTTAGAATGGTCCTGAGGGGGTCTAGAAGTATCTGGAGGCATTTAAAACTGTCCTGAGAGACTCTAGAAGGGTCTGGGTGCCTTTATAAGGGTCCTGACGGGCTCTAGAAGGGTCTGGGAACCTTTATAATTGCCCGGAGGGTCATTAGAAGGGTCTGAGGGCATTTAGAAAGGTACTGAGGGGCATTAGAAGGGTCTTGTGGCCTTCATAATGGTCCTGAAAGGCATTAGAAGGGTCTGGGGGCTTTTAGATGGGTCCTGAAGCAATCTAGAAGGGTCTTGGGGCCTTTACATTGGTCTTGAGGGTTATTAGAAGGGTGTGGAGGCCTTTAGAAAGGACCTGAGGGGCTCTAGATGGGTGTGGGGGCTATTTGAAGCGTCCTGAGGGGGTCCAGAAGGGTCTGGGGGCCTTATTAAAGGCCCTCAGGGGGATGATAAGGGTCTCGCGGCCTTTAGAAAGGCCCTGAGTGGCATTAGAAGGGTCTGGGTGCCTTTAGAAATGTCCTGAGGGGCTCTAGAAGGGTCTGGGGGCCTTTAGAAATGTCCTGAGAGGCATTAGAAGGGTCTGGGGGCCTTTAGAAGTGTCCTGAGTGGCATTAGAAGAGTCTGGGGGCCTTTAATAGAGTCCTGAGGGGCATTTGAATAGTCTGAGGACCTTTAGAAAGGTCCTGAGGGGCATTAGAAGGCTCTTGTGGCCTTCATAATGGTCCTGAAAGGCATTATAAGGGTCTGGGGGCTTTTAGATTGGTCCTGAGGCAATCTAGAAGCGTCTGGGGGCCTTTACATGGGTCTTGAGGGTCATTAGAAGGGTGTGGAGGCCTTTAGAAAGGTCCTGAGGGGCTCTAGAAGGGTCTGGGGGCTATTAGAAGCATCCTGAGGGGGTCCAGAAGGGTCTGGGGGCCTTTTTAAAGGCCCTCAGGGGGATTATAAGGGTCTCTCGGCCTTTAGAAAGGCCCTGAGTGGCATTAGAAGGGTCTCGGTGCCTTTAGAAATGTCCTGAGGGGCTCTAGAAGGGTCTGGGGGCCTTTATAAGGGTTCTGAGGGGCAGTAGAAGGGTCTGGGGTAATATAGAAAGGCCCTGAGAGGTTCTAGAAGTGTCTGGGGTACTTTAGAAAGGCCCTGAGGGGCATTAGAAGGGTCTGGGGGCCTTTAGAAGGGTCCTGAGGGGCATTAGAAGGGTTTGGGGGCCTTTTGAATGGTCCTGAGGTTGTCTGGAAGGGTCTGGAGGCATTTAAAACTGTCCTGAGAGGTTCTAGAAGGGTCTGGGTGCATTTATAAGGGTCCTGAGGGGCATTAGAAGGGTCTGGGTGCCCTCATAAAAGCCCTGAGGGGAATTAACAGGGTCTGGGGGATTTTAGAAGGGTCCTGAGGGGCTCTATAAGGGTCTGTGAGCCTTCAGAAGGGTCCTGAGGGGCTCTAGACGGGTCTGGGGACCTTTAGAAAGGCCCTGTGGGGCATTAGAAGGGTCTGTGGGCCTTTAGAATGCTCCTGAGAGGCAGTAGAAGGGTCTGGGGACTTTTATAAAGGCCCTGACGGGCATTAGAATGGTCTGCGGGCCTTTAGAAGTGTCCTGAGGGGCTCTAGAATGGTCTGGGGGCCTTTATAAGGGTCCTGACGGGCTCTAGAAGGGTTTGGGAACCTTTATAAATGCCCTGAGGGTCATTAGAAGGGTCTGAGGGCCTTTAGAAAGGTCCTGAGTGGCATTAGAAGGGTCTTGTGGCCTTCATAAGGGTCCTGAAAGGCATTAGAAGGGTCTGGGGGCTTTTAGATGGGTCCTGAGGCAATCTAGAAGGGTCTGGGGGCCTTTACATGGGTCTTGAGGGTCATTAGAAGGGTGTGGAGGCCTTTAGAAAGGCCCTGAGGGGCTCTAGAAGGGTCTGGGGGCTATTAGATGCGTCCTGAGGGGGTCCAGAAGGGTCTGGGTGCCTTTTTAAAGGCCCTCAAAGGGATGATAAGGGTCTCGCGGCCTTTAGAAAGGCCCTGAATGGAATTAGAAGCGTCTGGGGGCCTTTAGAAGGGTCTTTAGGTGCTCTAGAAGGGTCTGGGGACCTTTAGAAAGGCCCTTAGGGGCATTAGAAGGGTCTGGGGTCCTTTAGAATGCTCCTGAGGGGCAGTAGAAGGGTCTGGGGACCTTTATAAAGGCCCTGACGGGCATTAGAATGGTCTGCGGGCCTTTAGAAGTGTCCTGAGGGGCTCTAGAAGGGTCTGGGGGCTATTAGAAGCGTCCTGAGGGGGTCCAGAAGGGTCTGGGGTACTTTTTAAAGGCCCTCAGCGGGATTATAAGGGTCTAGCAGCCTTTAGAAAGGCCCTGAGTGGCATTAGAAGGGTCTGGGTGCCTTTAGAAATGTCCTGATGGGCTCTAGAATGGTCTGGGGGCCTTTAGAAAGGCCCTGAGGGGCATTAGAAGGGTATGGGGGCCTTTAGAAAGGCCCTGAGGGGCATTACAAGGGTCTGGGATCATATAGAAAGGCCCTGAGAAGTTCTAGAAATGTCTGGGGTAATTTAGAAAGGCCCTGAAAGGCATTAGAAGGGTCTGGGGGCCTTTAGAAGGGTCCTGAGGGGCATTAGAAGGGTCTGGGAGCCTTACAATGGTCCTGAGGGTGTCTAGAAGGGTCTGGAGGCATTTAAAACTGTCCTGAGAGGCTCTAGAAGGGTCTGGGTGCCTTTATAAGGGTCCTGAGGGGCATTAGAAGGGTCTGGGTGCCCTTATAAAAGCCCTGAGGGGAATTAGCAAGGTCTGGGGGACTTTAGAAGGGTCCTGAGGGGCTCTATAAGGGTCTGGGGGCCTTTAGAAGGGTCTTCAGGGTTTCTAGAAAGGTCTGGGGACCTTTAGAAAGGCCCTGTGTGGCATTAGAAGGGTCTGGGGGCCTTTAGAATGCCCCTGAGGGGCAGTAGAAAGGTCTGGGTACCTTTAGAAAGGCCCTGACGGGCATTAGAATGGTCTGCGGGCCTTTAGAAGTGTCCTGAGGGGCTCTAGATTGGTCTGGGGGCCTTTATAAGGGTCCTGACGGGCTCTAGAATGGTCTGGGAACCTTTATCAATGCCCTGAGGGGCATTAGAAGGGTCTGAGGGCCTTTAGAAAGGTCCTGAGGGGCATTAGAAGGGTCTTGAGGCCTTCATAAGGGTCCTGAAAGGCAATAGAAGGCTCTAGGGGCTTTTAGATGGGTCCTGAGGCAATCTAGAAGGGTCTGGGGGCCTTTACATGGGTCTTGAGGGTTATTAGAATTGTGTGGAGGCCTTTAGAAAGGACCTGAGGGGCTCTAGAAGGGTCTGGGGGCTATTTGAAGCGTCCTGAGGGGGTTCAGAAGGGTCTGGGGGCCTTTTTAAAGGTCCTCAGGGGGATTATAATGGTCTCGCGGCCTTTAGAAAGGAACTGAGTGGAATTAGAAAGGTCTGGGTGCCTTTAGAAATGACCTGAGGGGCTCTAGAAGGGTCTGGAGGCCTTTAGAAATGTCCTGAGGGGCATTAGAAGGGTCTGGGGGCCTTTATAAGGGTCCTGACGGGCTCTAGAAGGGTTTGGGAACCTTTATAAATGCCCTGCGGGTCATTAGAAGGGTCTGAGGGCCTTTAGAAAGGTCCTGAGGGGCATTGGAAGGGTCTTGTGGCCTTCATAAGGGTCCTGAAAGGCATTATAAGGGTCTGGGGGCTTTTAGATTGGTCCTGAGGCAATCTAGAACGGTCTGGGGGCCTTTACATGGGTCTTGAGGGTCATTAGAAGGGTGTGGAGGCCTTTAGAAAGGTCCTGAGGGGCTCTAGGAGGGTCTGGGGGCTATTTGGTGCGTCCTGAGGGGGTCCAGAAGGGTCTGGGTGCCTTTTTAAAGGCCCTCAGGGGGATTATAAGGGTCTCGCGGCCTTTAGAAAGGCCCTGAGTGGCATTAGAAGGGTCTGGGTGCCTTTAGAAATGTCCTGAGGGGCTCTAGAAGGGTCTGGGGGCCTTTATATATGTCCTGAGGGGCATTAGAATGGTATGGGGGCCTTTAGAAAGGCCCTGAGGGGCATTAGAAGGGTCTGGGGTCATATAGAAAGGCCCTGAGAGGTTCTAGAAGTGTCTGGGGTACTTTAGAAAGGCCCTGAGGGGCATTAGAAAGGTCTGTGGTCCTTTAGAAGGGTCCTGAGGGGCATTAGAAGGGTTTGGGGGCCTTTAGAATGGTCCTGAGGTTGTCTAGAAGGGTCTGGAGGCATTTAAAACTGTCCTGAGAGGCTCTAGAAGGGTCTGGGTGCCTTTATAAGGGTCCTGAGGGGCATTAGAAGGGTCTGGGTGCCCTTATAAAAGCCCTGAGGGGAATTAGCAGGGTCTGGGGGACTTCAGAAGGGTCTTGAGGGGCTCTAGAAGGGTTTGGGGACCTTTAGAAAGGCCCTGTGGGGCATTAGAAGGGTCTGGGGGCCTTTAGAATGCTCCTGAGGGGCATTAGAAGGTTCTTGTGGCCTTCATAAGGGTCCTGAAAGGCATTAGAAGGGTCTGGGGGCTTTTAGATGGGTCCTGAGGCAATCTAGAATGGTCTAGGGGTCTTTACATGGGTCTTCAGGGTTATTAGAAGGTTGTGGAGGCCTTTAGAAAGGCCCTGAAAGGCATTAGAAGCGTCTGGGGGCTTTTAGATGGGTCCTGAGGCAATCTAGAAGGGTCTGGGGGCCTTTACATGGGTCTTGAGTGTCATTAGAAGGGTGTGGAGGCCTTTAGAAAGGCCCTGAGGGGCTCTAGAAGGGTCTGGGGGCTATTAGAAGCGTCCTGAGGGGGTCCAGAAGGGTCTGGGGGCCTTTATAAAGGCCCTCAGGGGGATTATAAGGGTCTTGCGGCCTTTAGAAAGGCCCTGAGTGGCATTAGAATGGTCTGAAGGCCTTTAGAAATGTCCTGAGGGGCTCTAGAAGGGTCTGGGGGCCTTTAGAAATGTCCTGAGGGGCATTAGAAGGGTATTGGGGCCTTTAGAAAGGCCCTGAGGGGCATTAGAAGGGTCTGGGGGCCTTTAGAAGGGTCCTGAGGAGCATTAGAATGGTCTGGGTGCCTTAGAATGGTCCTGAGGGGGTCTATAAGGGTCTGGAGGCATTTAAAACTGTCCTGAGAGGCTCTAGAAGGGTCTGGGTGCCTTTATAAGGGTCCTGAGGGGCATTAGAAGGGTCTGGGTGCCCTTATAAAAGCCCTGAGGGGAATTAGCAGGGTCTGGGGGACTTTAGAAGGGTCCTGAGGGGCTCTATAATGGTCTGCGGGCCTTTAGAAGGGTCTTCACGGGCTCTAGAAAAGTCTGGGGACCTTTAGAAAGGACCTGTGAGGCATTAGAAGGGTCTGGGGTCCTTTAGAATGCTCCTGAGGGGCAGTAGAAGGGTCTGGGGACCTTTAGAAAGGCCCTGACGGGCATTAGAACGGTCTGCGGGCCTATAGAAGTGTCCTGAGGGGCTCTAGAATGGTCTGGGGGCCTTTTTAAGGGTCCTGAGGGCTCTAGAAGGGTCTGGGAACCTTTATAAATGCCCTGAGGGTCATTAGAAGGGTCTGAGGGCATTTAGAAAGGTCCTGAGGGGCATTAGAAGGGTCTTGTGGCCTTCATAAGGGTCCTGAAAGGCATTAGAAGGGTCTGGGGGCTTTTAGATGGGTCCTGAGGCAATTTAGAAGGGTCTAGGGGCCTTTACAGGGGTCTTGAGGCTCATTAGAAGGGTGTGGAGACCTTTATAAAGGCCCTGAGGGGCTCTAGAAGGGTCTGGGGGCCTTTTTAAAGGCCCTCAGGGGGATTATAAGGGTCTCGCGGCCTTTAGAAAGGCCCTGAGTGGCATTAGAATGGTCTGCGGGCCTTTAGAAGTGTCCTGAGGGGCTCTAGAATGGTCTGGGGGCCTTTATAAGGGTCATGACGGGCTCTAGAAGGGTCTGAGAACCTTTATAAATGCCCTGAGGGGCATTAGAAGGGTCTGAGGGCCTTTAGAAAGGTCCTGAGGGGCATTAGAAGGGTCTTGTGGCCTTCATAAGGGTCCTGAAAGGCATTAGAAGGGTCTGGGGGCTTTTAGATGGGTCCTGAGGCAATCTAGAAGGGTCTAGGGGCCTTTACACGGGTCTTGAGGCTCATTAGAAGGGTGTGGAGACCTTTAGAAAGGCCCTGAAAGGCATTAGAATGGTCTGGGGGCCTTTAGATGGGTCCTGAGGCAATCTAGAAGGGTCTGGGGGCCTTTACATGGGTCTTGATGGTTTTTAGAAGGGTGTGGAGGCCTTTAGAAAGGCCCTGAGGGGCTCTAGAAGGGTCTGGGGGCTATTAGAAGCATCCTGAGGGGGTCCAGAAGGGTCTGGGGTACTTTTTAAAGGCCCTCACGGGGATTATAAGGGTCTAGTGGCCTTTAGAAAGGCCCTGAGTGGCATTAGAAGGGTCTGGGTGCCTTTAGAAATGTCCTGATGGGCTCTAGAAGGGTCTGGGGGCCTTTAGAAATGTCCTGAGGGGCATTAGAAGGGTCTGGGGGCCTTATAGAAAGGACCTGAGGGGCATTAGAAGGGTCTGGGGTCATATAGAAAGGCCCTGAGAGGTTCTAGAAGTGTCTGGGGTACTTTAGAAAGGCCCTGAGGGGCATTAGAAGGGTCTGGGGGCCTTTAGAAGGGTCCTGAGGGGCATTAGAAGGGTCTGGGGGCCTTTAGAATGGTCCTGAGGGGGTCTAGAAAGGTCTGGAGGCATTTAAAACTGTCCTGAGAGGCTCTAGAAGGGTCTGGGTGCCTTTATAAGGGTCCTGAGGGGCATTAGAAGGGTCTGGATGCCCTTATAAAAGCCCTGAGGGGAATTAGCAGGGTCTGGGGGACTTTAGAAGGGTCCTGAGGTACTCTATAAGGGTCTGGGGGCCTTTGGAAGGGTCTTCAGGGGCTCTAGAAGGGTCTGGGGACCTTTAGAAAGGCCCTGTGGGGCATTAGAAGGGTCTGGGGACCTTTAGAATGCCCCTGAGGGGCAGTAGAAGGGTCTGGGGACCTTTATAAAGGCCCTGACGGGCATTAGAATGGTCTGCGGGCCTTTAGAAGTGTCCTGAGGGGCTCTAGATTGGTCTGGGGGCCTTTATAAGTGTCCTAACGGGCTCTAGAAGGGTCTGGGAACCTTTATCAATGCCCTGAGGGGCATTAGAATTGTCTGAGGGCCTTTAGAAAGGTCCTGAGGGACATTAGAAGGGTCTTGTGGCCTTCATAAGGGTCCTGAAAGGCATTAGAAGGGTCTGGGGGCTTTTAGATGGGTCCTGAGGCAATCTAGAAGGGTCAGAGGGCCATTGCATTGGTCTTGAGGGTTATTAGAAGGGTGTGGAGGCCTTTAGAAAGGCCCTGAGGGGCTCTAGAAGGGTCTGGGGGCTATTAGAAGCGTCCTGAGGGGGACCAGAAGGGTCTGGGGGCCTTTATAAAGGCCCTCCGGGGGATTATAAGGGTCTTGCCGCCTTTAGAAAGGCCCTGAGTGGCATTAGAATGGTCTGAAGGCCTTTAGAAATGTCCTGAGGGGCTCTAGAAGGGTCTGGGGGCCTTTAGAAATGTCCTGAGGGGCATTAGAATGGTATTGGGGCCTTTAGAAAGGCCCTGAGGGGCATTAGAAGGGTCTGGGGGCCTTTAGAAGGGTCCTGAGGAGCATTGGAATGGTCTGGGTGCCTTAGAATGGTCCTGAGGGGGTCTAGAAGGGTCTGGAGGCATTTAAAACTGTCCTGAGAGGCTCTAGAAGGGTCTGGGTGCCTTTATAAGGGTCCTGAGGGGCATTAGAAGGGTCTGGGTGCCCTTATAAAAGCCCTGAGGGGAATTAGCAGGGTCTGGGGGACTTTAGAAGGGTCCTGAGGGGCTCTATAATGGTCTGCGGGCCTTTAGAAGGGTCTTCACGTGCTCTAGAAAAGTCTGGGGACCTTTAGAAAGGACCTGTGAGGCATTAGAAGGGTCTGGGGTCCTTTAGAATGCTCCTGAGGGGCAGTAGAAGGGTCTGGGGACCTTTAGAAAGGCCCTGACGGGCATTAGAACGGTCTGCGGGCCTATAGAAGTGTCCTGAGGGGCTCTAGATTGGTCTGGGGGCCTTTTTAAGGGTCCTGAGGGCTCTAGAAGGGTCTGGGAACCTTTATAAATGCCCTGAGGGTCATTAGAAGGGTCTGAGGGCATTTAGAAAGGTCCTGAGGGGCATTAGAAGGGTCTTGTGGCCTTCATAAGGGTCCTGAAAGGCATTAGAAGGGTCTGGGGGCTTTTAGATGGGTCCTGAGGCAATTTAGAAGGGTCTAGGGGCCTTTACACGGGTCTTGAGGCTCATTAGAAGGGTGTGGAGACCTTTAGAAAGGCCCTGAGGGGCTCTAGAAGGGTCTGGGGGCCTTTTTAAAGGCCCTCAGGGGGATTATAAGGGTCTCGCGGCCTTTAGAAAGGCCCTGAGTGGCATTAGAATGGTCTGCGGGCCTTTAGAAGTGTCCTGAGGGGCTCTAGAATGGTCTGGGGGCCTTTATAAGGGTCATGACGGGCTCTAGAAGGGTCTGAGAACCTTTATAAATGACCTGAGGGGCATTAGAAGGGTCTGAGGGCCTTTAGAAAGGTCCTGAGGGGCATTAGAAGGGTCTTGTGGCCTTCATAAGGGTCCTGAAAGGCATTAGAAGGGTCTGGGGGCTTTTAGATGGGTCCTGAGGCAATCTAGAAGGGTCTAGGGGCCTTTACACGGGTCTTGAGGCTCATTAGAAGGGTGTGGAGACCTTTAGAAAGGCCCTGAAAGGCATTAGAATGGTCTGGGGGCTTTTAGATGGGTCCTGAGGCAATCTAGAAGGGTCTGGGGGCCTTTACATGGGTCTTGATGGTCATTAGAAGGGTGTGGAGGCCTTTAGAAAGGCCCTGAGGGGCTCTAGAAGGGTCTGGGGGCTATTAGAAGCATCCTGAGGGGGTCCAGAAGGGTCTGGGGTACTTTTTAAAGGCCCTCAGGGGGATTATAAGGGTCTAGTGGCCTTTAGAAAGGCCCTGAGTGGCATTAGAAGGGTCTGGGTGCCTTTAGAAATGTCCTGATGGGCTCTAGAAGGGTCTGGGGGCCTTTAGAAATGTCCTGAGGGGCATTAGAAGGGCATGGGGGCCTTATAGAAAGGCCCTGAGGGGCATTACAAGGGTCTGGGGTCATATAGAAAGGCCCTGAGAGTTTCTAGAAGTGTCTGGGGTACTTTAGAAAGGCCCTGAGGGGCATTAGAAGGGTCTGGGGGCCTTTAGAATGGTCCTGAGGGGCATTAGAAGGGTCTGGGGGCCTTTAGAATGGTCCTGAGGGGGTCTAGAAAGGTCTGGAGGCATTTAAAACTGTCCTGAGAGGCTCTAGAAGGGTCTGGGTGCCTTTATAAGGGTCCTGAGGGGCATTAGAAGGGTCTGGATGCCCTTATATAAGCCCTGAGGGGAATTAGCAGGGTCTGGGGGACTTTAGAAGGGTCCTGAGGTACTCTATAAGGGTCTGGGGGCCTTTGGAAGGGTCTTCAGGGGCTCTAGAAGGGTCTGGGGACCTTTAGAAAGGCCCTGTGGGGCATTAGAAGGGTCTGGGGACCTTTAGAATGCCCCTGAGGGGCAGTAGAAGGGTCTGGGGACCTTTATAAAGGCCCTGACGGGCATTAGAATGGTCTGCGGGCCTTTAGAAGTGTCCTGAGGGGCTCTAGATTGGTCTGGGGGCCTTTATAAGTGTCCTAACGGGCTCTAGAAGGGTCTGGGAACCTTTATAAATGCCCTGAGGGGCATTAGAATGGTCTGAGGGCCTTTAGAAAGGTCCTGAGGGACATTAGAAGGGTCTTGTGGCCTTCATAAGGGTCCTGAAAGGCATTAGAAGGGTCTGGGGGCTTTTAGATGGGTCCTGAGGCAATCTAGAAGGGTCAGAGGGCCATTGCATTGGTCTTGAGGGTTATTAGAAGGGTGTGGAGGCCTTTAGAAAGGCCCTGAGGGGCTCTAGAAGGGTCTGGGGGCTATTAGAAGCGTCCTGAGGGGGTCCAGAAGGGTCTGGGGGCCTTTTTAAAGGCCCTCAGGGGGATTATAACGGTCTAGCGACATTTAGAAAGGCCCTGAGTGGCATTAGAAGGGTCTGGGTGCCTTTAGAAATGTCCTGATGGGCTCTAGAAGGGTCTGGGGGCCTTTAGAAAGGCCCTGAGGGGCATTAGAAGGGTATGGGGGCCTTTAGAAAGGCCCTGAGGGGCATTACAATGGTCTCGGATCATATAGAAAGGCCCTGAGAGGTTCTAGAAGTGTCTGGGGTACTTTAGAAAGGCCCTGAGGGGCATTAGAAGGGTCTGGGTGCTTTAGAAGGGTCCTGAGGGGCATTAGAAGGGTCTGGGGGCTTTAGAATGGTCCTGAGGGGATCTAGAAGGATCTGGAGGCATTTAAAACTGTCCTGAGAGACTCTAGAAGGGTCTGGGTGCCTTTATAAGGGTCCTGACGGGCTCTAGAAGGGTCTGGGAACCTTTATAATTGCCCTGAGGGGCATTAGAAGGGTCTGAGGGCATTTAGAAAGGTACTGAGGGGCATTAGAAGGGTCTTGTGGCCTTCATAAGGGTCCTGAAAGGCATTAGAAGGGTCTGGGGGCTTTTAGATGGGTCCTGAAGCAATCTAGAAGGGTCTTGGGGCCTTTACATTGGTCTTGAGGGTTATTAGAAGGGTGTGGAGGCCTTTAGAAAGGACCTAAGGGGCTCTAGATGGGTTTGGGGGATATTTGAAGCATCCTGAGGGGGTCCAGAAGGGTCTGGGGGCCTTATTAAAGGCCCTCAGGGGGATGATAAGGGTCTGGCGGCCTTTAGAAAGGCCCTGAGTGGCATTAGAAGGGTCTGGGTGCCTTTAGAAATGTCCTGAGGGGCTCTAGAAGGGTCTGGGGGCCTTTAGAAATGTCCTGAGGGGCATTAGAAGGGTCTGGGGGCCTTTAGAAGTGTCCTGAGTGGCATTAGAAGAGTCTGGGGGCCTTTAATAGAGTCCTGAGGGGCATTTGAATAGTCTGAGGACCTTTAGAAAGGTCCTGAGGGGCATTAGAAGGCTCTTGTGGCCTTCATAATGGTCCTGAAAGGCATTATAAGGGTCTGGGGGCTTTTAGATTGGTCCTGAGGCAATCTAGAAGGGTCTGGGGGCCTTTACATGGGTCTTGAGGGTCATTAGAAGGGTGTGGAGGCCTTTAGAAAGGTCCTGAGGGGCTCTAGAAGGGTCTGGGGGCTATTAGAAGCATCCTGAGGGGGTCCAGAAGGGTCTGGGGGCCTTTTTAAAGGCCCTCAGGGGGATTATAAGGGTCTCTCGGCCTTTAGAAAGGCCCTGAGTGGCATTAGAAGGGTCTGGGTGCCTTTAGAAATGTCCTGAGGGGCTCTAGAAGGGTCTGGGGGCCTTTATAAGGGTTCTGAGGGGCAGTAGAAGGGTCTGGGGTAATATAGAAAGGCCCTGAGAGGTTCTAGAAGTGTCTGGGGTACTTTAGAAAGGCCCTGAGGGGCATTAGAAGGGTCTGTGGGCCTTTAGAATGCTCCTGAGGGGCAGTAGAAGGGTCTGGGGACTTTTATAAAGGCCCTGACGGGCATTAGAATGGTCTGCGGGCCTTTAGAAGTGTCCTGAGGGGCTCTAGAATGGTCTGGGGGCCTTTATAAGGGTCCTGACGGGATCTAGAAGGGTTTGGGAACCTTTATAAATGCCCTGAGGGTCATTAGAAGGGTCTGAGGGCCTTTAGAAAGGTCCTGAGTGGCATTAGAAGGGTCTTGTGGCCTTCATAAGGGTCCTGAAAGGCATTAGAAAGGTCTGGGGGCTTTTAGATGGGTCCTGAGGCAATCTAGAAGGGTCTTGGGGCCTTTACATTGGTCTTGAGGGTTATTAGAAGGGTGTGGAGGCCTTTAGAAAGGTCCTGAGGGGCTCTAGGAGGGTCTGGGGGCTATTTGGTGCGTCCTGAGGGGGTCCAGAAGGGTCTGGGTGCCTTTTTAAAGGCCCTCAGGGGGATTATAAGGGTCTCGCGGCCTTTAGAAAGGCCCTGAGTGGCATTAGAAGGGTCTGGGTGCCTTTAGAAATGTCCTGAGGGGCTCTAGAAGGGTCTGGGGGCCTTTATATATGTCCTGAGGGGCATTAGAATGGTATGGGGGCCTTTAGAAAGGCCCTGAGGGGCATTAGAAGGGTCTGGGGTCATATAGAAAGGCCCTGAGAGGTTCTAGAAGTGTCTGGGGTACTTTAGAAAGGCCCTGAGGGGCATTAGAAAGGTCTGTGGTCCTTTAGAAGGGTCCTGAGGGGCATTAGAAGGGTTTGGGGGCCTTTAGAATGGTCCTGAGGTTGTCTAGAAGGGTCTGGAGGCATTTAAAACTGTCCTGAGAGGCTCTAGAAGGGTCTGGGTGCCTTTATAAGGGTCCTGCGGGGCATTAGAAGGGTCTGGGTGCCCTTATAAAAGCCCTGAGGGGAATTAGCAGGGTCTGGGGGACTTCAGAAGGGTCTTGAGGGGCTCTAGAAGGGTTTGGGGACCTTTAGAAAGGCCCTGTGGGGCATTAGAAGGGTCTGGGGTCCTTTAGAATGCTCCTGAGGGGCAGTTGAAGGGTCTGGGGACCTTTATAAATGCCCTGACGGGCATTAGAATGGTCTGCAAGCCTTTAGAAGTGTCCTGAGGGGCTCTAGAATGGTCTGGGGGCATTTATAAGGGTCCTGACGTGCTCTAGAAGGGTTTGGGAACCTTTATAAATGCCCTGAGGGTCATTAGAAGGATCTGAGGGCCTTTAGAAAGGTCCTGAGGGGCATTAGAAGGTTCTTGTGGCCTTCATAAGGGTCCTGAAAGGCATTAGAAGGGTCTGGGGGCTTTTAGATGGGTCCTGAGGCAATCTAGAAGGGTCTGGGGGCATTTACATGGGTCTTGAGGGTCATTAGAAGGGTGTGGAGGCCTTTAGAAAGGCCCTGACGGGCTCTAGAAGGGTCTGGGTGCTATTTGAAGCGTCCTGAGGGGGTCCAGAAGGGTCTGGGTGCCTTTTTAAAGGCCCTCAGGGGGATTATAAGGGTCTCGCGACCTTTAGAAAGGCCCTGAGTGGCATTGCAAGGGTCTGGGGTCATATAGAAAGTCTCTGAGAGGTTCTAGAAGTGTCAGGGGTAATTCAGAAAGGCCCTGAGGGGCATTAGAAGGGTCTGGGGGCCTTTAGAAGTGTCCTGAGGGGCATTAGAAGGGTCTGGGGCCTTTAAAATAGTCCTGAGGGGCATTTGAATAGTCTGAGGGCCTTTAGAAAGGTCCTGAGGGGCATTAGAAGAGTCTTGTGGCCTTCATAAGGGTCCTGAAAGGCATTAGAAGGGTCTGGGTGCTTTTAGATGGGTCCTGAGGCAATCTAGAAGGGTCTGGGGGCCTTTACATGGGTCTTGAGGGTCATTAGAAGGGAGTGGAGGCCTTTAGAAAGGCCCTGAGGGGCTCTAGAAGGGTCTGGGTGCTATTAGAAGCGTCCTGAGGGGGTCCAGAAAGGTCTGGGGGCCTTTTTAAAGGCCCTCAGGGGGATGATAAGGGTCTCGCGGCCTTTAGAAAGGCCCTGAATGGAATTAGAAGCGTCTGGGGGCCTTTGGAAGGGTCTTCAGGTGCTCTAGAAGGGTCTGGAGACCTATAGAAAGGCCCTGTGGGGCATTAGAAGGGTCTGGGGTCCTTTAGAATGCTCCTGAGGGGCAGTAGAAGGGTCTGGGGACCTTTATAAAGGCCCTGACGGGCATTAGAATGGTCTGCGGGCCTTTAGAAGTGTCCTGAGGGGCTCTAGAAGGGTCTGCGGGCTATTAGAAGCGTCCTGAGTGGGTCCAGAAGGGTCTGGGTGCCTTTTTAAAGGCCCTCAGGGGGATTATAAGGGTCTCGCGGCCTTTAGAATGGCCCTGAGTGGCATTAGAAGGGTCTGGGTGCCTTTAGAAATGTCCTGATGGGCTCTAGAAGGGTCTGGGGGCCTTTAGAAAGGCCCTGAGGGGCATTAGAAGGGTATGGGGGCCTTTAGAAAGGCCCTGAGGGGCATTACAAGGGTCTGGGATCATATAGAAAGGCCCTGAGAGGTTCTAGAAATGTCTGGGGTAATTTAGAAAGGCCCTGAAAGGCATTAGAAGGGTCTGGGGGCCTTTAGAAGGGTCCTGAGGGGCATTAGAAGGGTCTGGGAGCCTTAGAATGGTCCTGAGGGGGTCTAGAAGGGTCTGGAGGCATTTAAAACTGTCCTGAGAGGCTCTAGAAGGGTCTGGGTGCCTTTATAAGGGTCCTGAGGGGCATTAGAAGGGTCTGGGTGCCCTTATAAAAGCCCTGAGGGGAATTAGCAGGGTCTGGGGGACTTTAGAAGGGTCCTGAGGGGCTCTATAAGGGTCTGGGGGCCTTTAGAAGGGTCTTCAGGGTTTCTAGAAAGGTCTGGGGACCTTTAGAAAGGCCCTGTGTGGCATTAGAAGGGTCTGGGGGCCTTTAGAATGCTCCTGAGGGGCAGTAGAAAGGTCTGGGGACCTTTAGAAAGGCCCTGACGGGCATTAGAATGGTCTGCGGGCCTTTAGAAGTGTCCTGAGGGGCTCTAGATTGGTCTGGGGGCCTTTATAAGGGTCCTGACGGGCTCTAGAATGGTCTGGGAACCTTTATCAATGCCCTGAGGGGCATTAGAAGGGTCTGAGGGCCTTTAGAAAGGTCCTGAGGGACATTAGAAGGGTCTTGTGGCCTTCATAAGGGTCCTGAAAGGCATTAGAAGGGTCTGGGGGCTTTTAGATGGGTCCTGAGGCAATTTAGAAGGGTCTAGGGGCCTTTACAGGGGTCTTGAGGCTCATTAGAAGGGTGTGGAGACCTTTAGAAAGGCCCTGAGGGGCTCTAGAAGGGTCTGGGGGCCTTTTTAAAGGCCCTCAGGGGGATTATAACGGTCTCGAGGCCTTTAGAAAGGCCCTGAGTGGTATTAGAATGGTCTGCGGGCCTTTAGAAGTGTCCTGAGGGGCTCTAGAATGGTCTGGGGGCCTTTATAAGGGTCATGACGGGCTCTAGAAGGGTCTGAGAACCTTTATAAATGCCCTGAGGGGCATTAGAAGGGTCTGAGGGCCTTTAGAAAGGTCCTGAGGGGCATTAGAAGGGTCTTGTGGCCTTCATAAGGGTCCTGAAAGGCATTAGAAGGGTCTGGGGGCTTTTAGATGGGTCCTGAGGCAATCTAGAAGGGTCTAGGGGCCTTTACACGGGTCTTGAGGCTCATTAGAAGGGTGTGGAGACCTTTAGAAAGGCCCTGAAAGGCATTAGAAGGGTCTGAGGGCTTTTAGATGGGTCCTGAGGCAATCTAGAAGGGTCTGGGGGCCTTTACATGGGTCTTGATGGTTTTTAGAAGGGTGTGGAGGCCTTTAGAAAGGCCCTGAGGGGCTCTAGAAGGGTCTGGGGGCTATTAGAAGCATCCTGAGGGGGTCCAGAAGGGTCTGGGGTACTTTTTAAAGGCCCTCACGGGGATTATAAGGGTCTAGTGGCCTTTAGAAAGGCCCTGAGTGGCATTAGAAGGGTCTGGGTGCCTTTAGAAATGTCCTGATGGGCTCTAGAAGGGTCTGGGGGCCTTTAGAAATGTCCTGAGGGGCATTAGAAGGGTCTGGGGGCCTTATAGAAAGGACCTGAGGGGCATTACAAGGGTCTGGGGTCATATAGAAAGGCCCTGAGAGGTTCTAGAAGTGTCTGGGGTACTTTAGAAAGGCCCTGAGGGGCATTAGAAGGGTCTGGGGGCCTTTAGAAGGGTCCTGAGGGGCATTAGAAGGGTCTGGGGGCCTTTAGAATGGTCCTGAGGGGGTCTAGAAAGGTCTGGAGGCATTTAAAACTGTCCTGAGAGGCTCTAGAAGGGTCTGGGTGCCTTTATAAGGGTCCTGAGGGGCATTAGAAGGGTCTGGATGCCCTTATAAAAGCCCTGAGGGGAATTAGCAGGGTCTGGGGGACTTTAGAAGGGTCCTGAGGTACTCTATAAGGGTCTGGGGGCCTTTGGAAGGGTCTTCAGGGGCTCTAGAAGGGTCTGGGGACCTTTAGAAAGGCCCTGTGGGGCATTAGAAGGGTCTGGGGACCTTTAGAATGCCCCTGAGGGGCAGTAGAAGGGTCTGGGGACCTTTATAAAGGCCCTGACGGGCATTAGAATGGTCTGCGGGCCTTTAGAAGTGTCCTGAGGGGCTCTAGATTGGTCTGGGGGCCTTTATAAGTGTCCTAACGGGCTCTAGAAGGGTCTGGGAACCTTTATAAATGCCCTGAGGGGCATTAGAATTGTCTGAGGGCCTTTAGAAAGGTCCTGAGGGACATTAGAAGGGTCTTGTGGCCTTCATAAGGGTCCTGAAAGGCATTAGAAGGGTCTGGGGGCTTTTAGATGGGTCCTGAGGCAATCTAGAAGGGTCAGAGGGCCATTGCATTGGTCTTGAGGGTGATTAGAAGGGTGTGGAGGCCTTTAGAAAGGCCCTGAGGGGCTCTAGAAGGGTCTGGGGGCTATTAGAAGCGTCCTGAGGGGGACCAGAAGGGTCTGGGGGCCTTTATAAAGGCCCTCAGGGGGATTATAAGGGTCTTGCGGCCTTTAGAAAGGCCCTGAGTGGCATTAGAATGGTCTGAAGGCCTTTAGAAATGTCCTGAGGGGCTCTAGAAGGGTCTGGGGGCCTTTAGAAATGTCCTGAGGGGCATTAGAATGGTATTGGGGCCTTTAGAAAGGCCCTGAGGGGCATTAGAAGGGTCTGGGGGCCTTTAGAAGGGTCCTGAGGAGCATTGGAATGGTCTGGGTGCCTTAGAATGGTCCTGAGGGGGTCTAGAAGGGTCTGGAGGCATTTAAAACTGTCCTGAGAGGCTCTAGAAGGGTCTGGGTGCCTTTATAAGGGTCCTGAGGGGCATTAGAAGGGTCTGGGTGCCCTTATAAAAGCCCTGAGGGGAATTAGCAGGGTCTGGGGGACTTTAGAAGGGTCCTGAGGGGCTCTATAATGGTCTGCGGGCCTTTAGAAGGGTCTTCACGGGCTCTAGAAAAGTCTGGGGACCTTTAGAAAGGACCTGTGAGGCATTAGAAGGGTCTGGGGTCCTTTAGAATGCTCCTGAGGGGCAGTAGAAGGGTCTGGGGACCTTTAGAAAGGCCCTGACGGGCATTAGAACGGTCTGCGGGCCTATAGAAGTGTCCTGAGGGGCTCTAGAATGGTCTGGGGGCCTTTTTAAGGGTCCTGAGGGCTCTAGAAGGGTCTGGGAACCTTTATAAATGCCCTGAGGGTCATTAGAAGGGTCTGAGGGCATTTAGAAAGGTCCTGAGGGGCATTAGAAGGTTCTTGTGGCCTTCATAAGGGTCCTGAAAGGCATTAGAAGGGTCTGGGGGCTTTTAGATGGGTCCTGAGGCAATTTAGAAGGGTCTAGGGGCCTTTACACGGGTCTTGAGGCTCATTAGAAGGGTGTGGAGACCTTTAGAAAGGCCCTGAAAGGCATTAGAATGGTCTGGGGGCTTTTAGATGGGTCCTGAGGCAATCTAGAAGGGTCTGGGGGCCTTTACATGGGTCTTGATGGTCATTAGAAGGGTGTGGAGGCCTTTAGAAAGGCCCTGAGGGGCTCTAGAAGGGTCTGGGGGCTATTAGAATCATCCTGAGGGGGTCCAGAATGGTCTGGGGTACTTTTTAAAGGCCCTCAGGGGGATTATAAGGGTCTAGTGGCCTTTAGAAAGGCCCTGAGTGGCATTAGAAGGGTCTGGGTGCCTTTAGAAATGTCCTGATGGGCTCTAGAAAGGTCTGGGGGCCTTTAGAAATGTCCTGAGGGGCATTAGAAGGGTCTGGGGGCCTTATAGAAAGGCCCTGAGGGGCATTACAAGGGTCTGGGGTCATATAGAAAGGCCCTGAGAGTTTCTAGAAGTGTCTGGGGTACTTTAGAAAGGCCCTGAGGGGCATTAGAAGGGTCTGGGGGCCTTTAGAATGGTCCTGAGTGGCATTAGAAGGGTCTGGGGGCCTTTAGAATGGTCCTGAGGGGGTCTAGAAAGGTCTGGAGGCATTTAAAACTGTCCTGAGAGGCTCTAGAAGGGTCTGGGTGCCTTTATAAGGGTCCTGAGGGGCATTAGAAGGGTCTGGATGCCCTTATATAAGCCCTGAGGGGAATTAGCAGGGTCTGGGGGACTTTAGAAGGGTCCTGAGGTACTCTATAAGGGTCTGGGGGCCTTTGGAAGGGTCTTCAGGGGCTCTAGAAGGGTCTGGGGACCTTTAGAAAGGCCCTGTGGGGCATTAGAAGGGTCTGGGGACCTTTAGAATGCCCCTGAGGGGCAGTAGAAGGGTCTGGGGACCTTTATAAAGGCCCTGACGGGCATTAGAATGGTCTGCGGGCCTTTAGAAGTGTCCTGAGGGGCTCTAGATTGGTCTGGGGGCCTTTATAAGTGTCCTAACGGGCTCTAGAAGGGTCTGGGAACCTTTATAAATGCCCTGAGGGGCATTAGAATGGTCTGAGGGCCTTTAGAAAGGTCCTGAGGGACATTAGAAGGGTCTTGTGGCCTTCATAAGGGTCCTGAAAGGCATTAGAAGGGTCTGGGGGCTTTTAGATGGGTCCTGAGGCAATCTAGAAGGGTCAGAGGGCCATTGCATTGGTCTTGAGGGTTATTAGAAGGGTGTGGAGGCCTTTAGAAAGGCCCTGAGGGGCTCTAGAAGGGTCTGGGGGCTATTAGAAGCGTCCTGAGGGGGTCCAGAAGGGTCTGGGGGCCTTTTTAAAGGCCCTCAGGGGGATTATAAGGGTCTAGCGACATTTAGAAAGGCCCTGAGTGGCATTAGAAGGGTCTGGGTGCCTTTAGAAGTGTCCTGATGGGCTCTAGAAGGGTCTGGGGGCCTTTAGAAAGGCCCTGAGGGGCATTAGAAGGGTATGGGGGCCTTTAGAAAGGCCCTGAGGGGCATTACAATGGTCTCGGATCATATAGAAAGGCCCTGAGAGGTTCTAGAAGTGTCTGGGGTACTTTAGAAAGGCCCTGAGGGGCATTAGAAGGGTCTGGGTGCTTTAGAAGGGTCCTGAGGGGCATTAGAAGGGTCTGGGGGCTTTAGAATGGTCCTGAGGGGATCTAGAAGGATCTGGAGGCATTTAAAACTGTCCTGAGAGACTCTAGAAGGGTCTGGGTGCCTTTATAAGGGTCCTGACGGGCTCTAGAAGGGTCTGGGAACCTTTATAATTGCCCTGAGGGGCATTAGAAGGGTCTGAGGGCATTTAGAAAGGTACTGAGGGGCATTAGAAGGGTCTTGTGGCCTTCATAAGGGTCCTGAAAGGCATTAGAAGGGTCTGGGGGCTTTTAGATGGGTCCTGAAGCAATCTAGAAGGGTCTTGGGGCCTTTACATTGGTCTTGAGGGTTATTAGAAGGGTGTGGAGGCCTTTAGAAAGGACCTAAGGGGCTCTAGATGGGTTTGGGGGATATTTGAAGCATCCTGAGGGGGTCCAGAAGGGTCTGGGGGCCTTATTAAAGGACCTCAGGGGGATGATAAGGGTCTGGCGGCCTTTAGAAAGGCCCTGAGTGGCATTAGAAGGGTCTGGGTGCCTTTAGAAATGTCCTGAGGGGCTCTAGAAGGGTCTGGGGGCCTTTAGAAATGTCCTGAGGGGCATTAGAAGGGTCTGGGGGCCTTTAGAAGTGTCCTGAGTGGCATTAGAAGAGTCTGGGGGCCTTTAATAGAGTCCTGAGGGGCATTTGAATAGTCTGAGGACCTTTAGAAAGGTCCTGAGGGGCATTAGAAGGCTCTTGTGGCCTTCATAATGGTCCTGAAAGGCATTATAAGGGTCTGGGGGCTTTTAGATTGGTCCTGAGGCAATCTAGAAGGGTCTGGGGGCCTTTACATGGGTCTTGAGGGTCATTAGAAGGGTGTGGAGGCCTTTAGAAAGGTCCTGAGGGGCTCTAGAAGGGTCTGGGGGCTATTAGAAGCATCCTGAGGGGGTCCAGAAGGGTCTGGGGGCCTTTTTAAAGGCCCTCAGGGGGATTATAAGGGTCTCTCGGCCTTTAGAAAGGCCCTGAGTGGCATTAGAAGGGTCTCGGTTCCTTTAGAAATGTCCTGAGGGGCTCTAGAAGGGTCTGGGGGCCTTTATAAGGGTTCTGAGGGGCAGTAGAAGGGTCTGGGGTAATATAGAAAGGCCCTGAGAGGTTCTAGAAATGTCTGGGGTACTTTAGAAGGGTCCTGAGGGGCATTAGAAGGGTCTGGGGGCCTTTAGAAGGGTCCTGAGGGGCATTAGAAGGGTTTGGGGGCCTTTAGAATGGTCCTGAGGTTGTCTAGAAGGGTCTGGAGGCATTTAAAACTGTCCTGAGAGGCTCTAGAAGGGTCTGGGTGCCTTTATAAGGGTCCTGAGGGGCATTAGAAGGGTCTGGGTGCCCTTATAAAAGCCCTGAGGGGAATTAGCAGGGTCTGGGGGACTTCAGAAGGGTCTTGAGGGGCTCTAGAAGGGTTTGGGGACCTTTAGAAAGGCCCTGTGGGGCATTAGAAGGGTCTGGGGGCCTTTAGAATGCTCCTGAGGGGCAGTTGAAGGGTCTGGGGACCTTTATAAATGCCCTGACGGGCATTAGAATGGTCTGCAAGCCTTTAGAAGTGTCCTGAGGGGCTCTAGAATGGTCTGGGGGCATTTATAAGGGTCCTGACGTGCTCTAGAAGGGTTTGGGAACCTTTATAAATGCCCTGAGGGTCATTAGAAGGATCTGAGGGCCTTTAGAAAGGTCCTGAGGGGCATTAGAAGGTTCTTGTGGCCTTCATAAGGGTCCTGAAAGGCATTAGAAGGGTCTGGGGGCTTTTAGATGGGTCCTGAGGCAATCTAGAAGGGTCTGGGGGCATTTACATGGGTCTTGAGGGTCATTAGAAGGGTGTGGAGGCCTTTAGAAAGGCCCTGAGGGGCTCTAGAAGGGTCTGGGTGCTATTTGAAGCGTCCTGATGGGGTCCAGAAGGGTCTGGGTGCCTTTTTAAAGGCCCTCAGGGGGATTATAAGGGTCTCACGGCCTTTAGAAAGGCCCTGAGTGGCATTGCAAGGGTCTGGGGTCATATAGAAAGTCTCTGAGAGGTTCTAGAAGTGTCAGGGGTAATTCAGAAAGGCCCTGAGGGGCATTAGAAGGGTCTGGGGGCCTTTAGAAGTGTCCTGAGGGGCATTAGAAGGGTCTGGGGGCCTTTAAAAGAGTCCTGAGGGGCATTTGAATAGTCTGAGGGCCTTTAGAAAGGTCCTGAGGGGCATTAGAAGAGTCTTGTGGCCTTCATAAGGGTCCTGAAAGGCATTAGAAGGGTCTGGGGGCTTTTAGATGGGTCCTGAGGCAATCTAGAAGGGTCTGGGGGCCTTTACATGGGTCTTGAGGGTCATTAGAAGGGAGTGGAGGCCTTTAGAAAGGCCCTGAGGGGCTCTAGAAGGGTCTGGGTGCTATTAGAAGCGTCCTGAGGGGGTCCAGAAAGGTCTGGGGGCCTTTTTAAAGGCCCTCAGGGGGATGATAAGGGTCTCGCGGCCTTTAGAAAGGCCCTGAATGGAATTAGAAGCGTCTGGGGGCCTTTGGAAGGGTCTTCAGGTGCTCTAGAAGGGTCTGGAGACCTATAGAAAGGCCCTGTGGGGCATTAGAAGGGTCTGGGGTCCTTTAGAATGCTCCTGCGGGGCAGTAGAAGGGTCTGGGGACCTTTATAAAGGTCCTGACGGGCATTAGAATGGTCTGCGGGCCTTTAGAAGTGTCCTGAGGGGCTCTAGAAGGGTCTGCGGGCTATTAGAAGCGTCCTGAGTGGGTCCAGAAGGGTCTGGGTGCCTTTTTAAAGGCCCTCAGGGGGATTATAAGGGTCTCGCGGCCTTTAGAATGGCCCTGAGTGGCATTAGAAGGGTCTGGGTGCCTTTAGAAATGTCCTGATGGGCTCTAGAAGGGTCTGGGGGCCTTTAGAAAGGCCCTGAGGGGCATTAGAAGGGTATGGGGGCCTTTAGAAAGGCCCTGAGGGGCATTACAAGGGTCTGGGATCATATAGAAAGGCCCTGAGAGGTTCTAGAAATGTCTGGGGTAATTTAGAAAGGCCCTGAAAGGCATTAGAAGGGTCTGGGGGCCTTTAGAAGGGTCCTGAGGGGCATTAGAAGGGTCTGGGAGCCTTAGAATGGTCCTTAGGGGGTCTAGAAGGGTCTGGAGGCATTTAAAACTGTCCTGAGAGGCTCTAGAAGGGTCTGGGTGCCTTTATAAGGGTCCTGAGGGGCATTAGAAGGGTCTGGGTGCCCTTATAAAAGCCCTGAGGGGAATTAGCAGGGTCTGGGGGACTTTAGAAGGGTCCTGAGGGGCTCTATAAGGGTCTGGGGGCCTTTAGAAGGGTCTTCAGGGTTTCTAGAAAGGTCTGGGGACCTTTAGAAAGGCCCTGTGTGGCATTAGAAGGGTCTGGGGGCCTTTAGAATGCTCCTGAGGGGCAGTAGAAAGGTCTGGGGACCTTTAGAAAGGCCCTGACGGGCATTAGAATGGTCTGCGGGCCTTTAGAAGTGTCCTGAGGGGCTCTAGATTGGTCTGGGGGCCTTTATAAGGGTCCTGACGGGCTCTAGAATGGTCTGGGAACCTTTATCAATGCCCTGAGGGGCATTAGAAGGGTCTGAGGGCCTTTAGAAAGGTCCTGAGGGGCATTAGAAGGGTCTTGAGGCCTTCATAAGGGTCCTGAAAGGCAATAGAAGGCTCTAGGGGCTTTTAGATGGGTCCTGAGGCAATCTAGAAGGGTCTGGGGGCCTTTACATGGGTCTTGAGGGTTATTAGAATTGTGTGGAGGCCTTTAGAAAGGACCTGAGGGGCTCTAGAAGGGTCTGGGGGCTATTAGAAGCGTCCTGAGGGGGTTCAGAAGGGTCTGGGGGCCTTTTTAAAGGCCCTCAGGGGGATTATAATGGTCTCGCGGCCTTTAGAAAGGAACTGAGTGGAATTAGAAAGGTCTGGGTGCCTTTAGAAATGACCTGAGGGGCTCTAGAAGGGTCTGGGGGCCTTTAGAAATGTCCTGAGGGGCATTAGAAGGGTCTGGGGGCTTTATAAGTGTCCTGACGGGCTCTAGAAGGGTTTGGGAACCTTTATAAATGCCCTGCGGGTCATTAGAATGGTCTGAGGGCCTTTAGAAAGGTCCTGAGGGGCATTGGAAGGGTCTTGTGGCCTTCATAAGGGTCCTGAAAGGCATTATAAGGGTCTGGGGGCTTTTAGATTGGTCCTGAGGCAATCTAGAACGGTCTGGGGGCCTTTACATGGGTCTTGAGGGTCATTAGAAGGGTGTGGAGGCCTTTAGAAAGGTCCTGAGGGGCTCTAGGAGGGTCTGGGGGCTATTAGATGCGTCCTGAGGGGGTCCAGAAGGGTCTGGGTGCCTTTTTAAAGGCCCTCAGGGGGATTATAAGGGTCTCGCGGCCTTTAGAAAGGCCCTGAGTGGCATTAGAAGGGTCTGGGTGCCTTTAGAAATGTCCTGAGGGGCTCTAGAAGGGTCTGGGGGCCTTTATATATGTCCTGAGGGGCATTAGAATGGTATGGGGGCCTTTAGAAAGGCCCTGAGGGGCATTAGAAGGGTCTGGGGTCATATAGAAAGGCCCTGAGAGGTTCTAGAAGTGTCTGGGGTACTTTAGAAAGGCCCTGAGGGGCATTAGAAAGGTCTGTGGTCCTTTAGAAGGGTCCTGAGGGGCATTAGAAGGGTTTGGGGGCCTTTAGAATGGTCCTGAGGTTGTCTAGAAGGGTCTGGAGGCATTTAAAACTGTCCTGAGAGGCTCTAGAAGGGTCTGGGTGCCTTTATAAGGGTCCTGAGGGGCATTAGAAGGGTCTGGGTGCCCTTATAAAAGCCCTGAGGAGAATTAGCAGGGTCTGGGGGACTTCAGAAGGGTCTTGAGGGGCTCTAGAAGGGTTTGGGGACCTTTAGAAAGGCCCTGTGGGGCATTAGAAGGGTCTGGGGGCCTTTAGAATGCTCCTGAGGGGCAGTAGAAGGGTCTGGGGACCTTTATAAAGGCCCTGACGGGCATTAGAATGGTCTGCGGGCCTTTAGAAGTGTCCTGAGGGGCTCTAGAATGGTCTGGGGGCATTTATAAGGGTCCTGACGTGCTCTAGAAGGGTTTGGGAACCTTTATAAATGCCCTGAGGGTCATTAGAAAAATCTGAGGGCCTTTAGAAAGGTCCTGAGGGGCATTAGAAGGCTCTTGTGGCCTTCATAAGGGTCCTGAAAGGCATTAGAAGGGTCTGGGGGCTTTTAGATGGGTCCTGAGGCAATCTAGAATGGTCTAGGGGTCTTTACATGGGTCTTCAGGGTTATTAGAAGGTTGTGGAGGCCTTTAGAAAGGCCCTGAAAGGCATTAGAAGCGTCTGGGGGCTTTTAGATGGGTCCTGAGGCAATCTAGAAGGGTCTGGGGGCCTTTACATGGGTCTTGAGTGTCATTAGAAGGGTGTGGAGGCCTTTAGAAAGGCCCTGAGGGGCTCTAGAAGGGTCTGGGGGCTATTAGAAGCGTCCTGAGGGGGTCCAGAAGGGTCTGGGGGCCTTTATAAAGGCCCTCAGGGGGATTATAAGGGTCTTGCGGAATTTAGAAAGGCCCTGAGTGGCATTAGAATGGTCTGAAGGCCTTTAGAAATGTCCTGAGGGGCTCTAGAAGGGTCTGTGGGCCTTTAGAAATGTCCTGAGGGGCATTAGAAGGGTATTGGGGCCTTTAGAAAGGCCCTGAGGGGCATTAGAAGGGTCTGGGGCCTTTAGAAGGGTCCTGAGGAGCATTAGAATGGTCTGGGTGCCTTAGAATGGTCCTGAGGGGGTCTAGAAGGGTCTGGAGGCATTTAAAACTGTCCTGAGAGGCTCTAGAAGGGTCTGGGTGCCTTTATAAGGGTCTTGAGGGGCATTAGAAGGGTCTGGGTGACCTTATAAAAGCCCTGTGGGGAATTAGCAGGGTCTGGGGGACTTTAGAAGGGTCCTGAGGGGCTCTATAATGGTCTGCGGGCCTTTAGAAGGGTCTTCAGGGGCTCTAGAAAAGTCTGGGGACCTTTAGAAAGGACCTGTGAGGCATTAGAAGGGTCTGGGGTCCTTTAGAATGCTCCTGAGGGGAAGTAGAAGGGTCTGGGGACCTTTAGAAAGGCCCTGACGGGCATTAGAACGGTCTGCGGGCCTATAGAAGTGTCCTGAGGGGCTCTAGATTGGTCTGGGGGCCTTTTTAAGGGTCCTGAGGGCTCTAGAAGGTTCTGGGAACCTTTATAAATGCCCTGAGGGTCATTAGAAGGGTCTCAGGGCATTTAGAAAGGTCCTGAGGGGCATTAGAAGGGTCTTGTGGCCTTCATAAGGGTCCTGAAAGGCATTAGAAGGGTCTGGGGGCTTTTAGATGGGTCCTGAGGCAATTTAGAAGGGTCTGGGGGCCTTTACATTGGTCTTGAGGGTTATTAGAAGGGTGTGGAGGCCTTTAGAAAGGCCCTGAGGGGCTTTAGAAGGGTCTGGGGGCCTTTTTAAAGGCCCTCAGGGGGATTATAAGGGTCTCGCGGCCTTTAGAAAGGCCCTGAGTGGCATTAGAATGGTCTGCGGGCCTTTAGAAGTGTCCTGAGGGGCTCTAGAATGGTCTGGGGGCCTTTATAAGGGTCATGACGGGCTCTAGAAGGGTCTGAGAACCTTTATAAATGCCCTGAGGGGCATTAGAAGGGTCTCAGGGCCTTTAGAAAGGTCCTGAGGGGCATTAGAAGGGTCTTGTGGCCTTCATAAGGGTCCTGAAAGGCATTAGAAGGGTCTGGGGGCTTTTAGATGGGTCCTGAGGCAATCTAGAAGGGTCTAGGGGCCTTTACACGGGTCTTGAGGCTCATTAGAAGGGTGTGGAGACCTTTAGAAAGGCCCTGAAAGGCATTAGAATGGTCTGGGGGCTTTTAGATGGGTCCTGAGGCAATCTAGAAGGGTCTGGGGGCCTTTACATGGGTCTTGATGGTCATTAGAAGGGTGTGGAGGCCTTTAGAAAGGCCCCGAGGGGCTCTAGAAGGGTCTGGGGGCTATTAGAAGCATCCTGAGAGGGTCCAGAAGGGTCTGGGGTACTTTTTAAAGGCCCTCACGGGGATTATAAGGGTCTAGTGGCCTTTAGAAAGGCCCTGAGTGGCATTAGAAGGGTCTGGGTGCCTTTAGAAATGTCCTGATGGGCTCTAGAAGGGTCTGGGGGCCTTTAGAAATGTCCTGAGGGGCATTAGAAGGGTCTGGGGGCCTTATAGAAAGGCCCTGAGGGGCATTACAAGGGTCTGGGGTCATATAGAAAGGCCCTGAGAGGTTCTAGAAGTGTCTGGGGTACTTTAGAAAGGCCCTGAGGGGCATTAGAAGGGTCTGGGGGCCTTTAGAAGGGTCCTGAGGGGCATTAGAAGGGTCTGGGGGCCTTTAGAATGGTCCTGAGGGGGTCTAGAAAGGTCTGGAGGCATTTAAAACTGTCCTGAGAGGCTCTAGAAGGGTCTGGGTGCCTTTATAAGGGTCCTGAGGGGCATTAGAAGGGTCTGGATGCCCTTATAAAAGCCCTGAGGGGAATTAGCAGGGTCTGGGGGACTTTAGAAGGGTCCTGAGGTACTCTATAAGGGTCTGGGGGCCTTTGGAAGGGTCTTCAGGGGCTCTAGAAGGGTCTGGGGACCTTTAGAAAGGCCCTGTGGGGCATTAGAAGGGTCTGGGGACCTTTAGAATGCCCCTGAGGGGCAGTAGAAGGGTCTGGGGACCTTTAGAAAGGCCCTGACGGGCATTAGAATGGTCTGCGGGCCTTTAGAAATGTCCTGAGGGGCTCTAGATTGGTCTGGGGGCCTTTATAAGTGTCCTGACGGGCTCTAGAAGGGTCTGGGAACCTTTATAAATGCCCTGAGGGGCATTACAATGGTCTGAGGGCCTTTAGAAAGGTCCTGAGGGACATTAGAAGGGTCTTGTGGCCTTCATAAGGGTCCTGAAAGGCATTAGAAGGGTCTGGGGGCTTTTAGATGGGTCCTGAGGCAATCTAGAAGGGTCAGAGGGCCATTGCATTGGTCTTGAGGGTTATTAGAAGGGTGTGGAGGCCTTTAGAAAGGCCCTGAGGGGCTCTAGAAGGGTCTGGGGGCTATTAGAAGCGTCCTGAGGGGGTCCAGAAGGGTCTGGGGGCCTTTTTAAAGGCCCTCAGGGGGATTATAAGGGTCTAGCGACATTTAGAAAGGCCCTGAGTGGCATTAGAAGGGTCTGGGTGCCTTTAGAAATGTCCTGATGGGCTCTAGAAGGGTCTGGGGGCCTTTAGAAAGGCCCTGAGGGGCATTAGAAGGGTATGGGGGCCTTTAGAAAGGCCCTGAGGGGCATTACAATGGTCTCGGATCATATAGAAAGGCCCTGAGAGGTTCTAGAAGTGTCTGGGGTACTTTAGAAAGGCCCTGAGGGGCATTAGAAGGGTCTGGGTGCTTTAGAAGGGTCCTGAGGGGCATTAGAAGGGTCTGGGGGCTTTAGAATGGTCCTGAGGGGGTCTAGAAGGATCTGGAGGCATTTAAAACTGTCCTGAGAGACTCTAGAAGGGTCTGGGTGCCTTTATAAGGGTCCTGACGGGCTCTAGAAGGGTCTGGGAACCTTTATAATTGCCCTGAGGTTCATTAGAAGGGTCTGAGGGCATTTAGAAAGGTACTGAGGGGCATTAGAAGGGTCTTGTGGCCTTCATAAGGGTCCTGAAAGGCATTAGAAGGGTCTGGGGGCTTTTAGATGGGTCCTGAAGCAATCTAGAAGGGTCTTGGGGCCTTTACATTGGTCTTGAGGGTTATTAGAAGGGTGTGGAGGCCTTTAGAAAGGACCTGAGGGGCTCTAGATGGGTGTGGGGGCTATTTGAAGCGTCCTGAGGGGGTCCAGAAGGGTCTGGGGGCCTTATTAAAGGCCCTCAGGGGGATGATAAGGGTCTCGCGGCCTTTAGAAAGGCCCTGAGTGGCATTAGAAGGGTCTGGGTGCCTTTAGAAATGTCCTGAGGGGCTCTAGAAGGGTCTGGGGGCCTTTAGAAATGTCCTGAGGGGCATTAGAAGGGTCTGGGGGCCTTTAGAAGTGTCCTGAGTGGCATTAGAAGAGTCTGGGGGCCTTTAATAGAGTCCTGAGGGGCATTTGAATAGTCTGAGGACCTTTAGAAAGGTCCTGAGGGGCATTAGAAGGCTCTTGTGGCCTTCATAATGGTCCTGAAAGGCATTATAAGGGTCTGGGGGCTTTTAGATTGGTCCTGAGGCAATCTAGAAGCGTCTGGGGGCCTTTACATGGGTCTTGAGGGTCATTAGAAGGGTGTGGAGGCCTTTAGAAAGGTCCTGAGGGGCTCTAGAAGGGTCTGGGGGCTATTAGAAGCATCCTGAGGGGGTCCAGAAGGGTCTGGGGGCCTTTTTAAAGGCCCTCAGGGGGATTATAAGGGTCTCTCGGCCTTTAGAAAGGCCCTGAGTGGCATTAGAAGGGTCTGGGTGCCTTTAGAAATGTCCTGAGGGGCTCTAGAAGGGTCTGGGGGCCTTTATAAGGGTTCTGAGGGGCAGTAGAAGGGTCTGGGGTAATATAGAAAGGCCCTGAGAGGTTCTAGAAGTGTCTGGGGTACTTTAGAAAGGCCCTGAGGGGCATTAGAAGGGTCTGGGGGCCTTTAGAAGGGTCCTGAGGGGCATTAGAAGGGTTTGGGGGCCTTTTGAATGGTCCTGACGTTGTCTGGAAGGGTCTGGAGGCATTTAAAACTGTCCTGAGAGGTTCTAGAAGGGTCTGGGTGCATTTATAAGGGTCCTGAGGGGCATTAGAAGGGTCTGGGTGCCCTCATAAAAGCCCTGAGGGGAATTAACAGGGTCTGGGGGACTTTAGAAGGGTCCTGAGGGGCTCTATAAGGGTCTGTGAGCCTTCAGAAGGGTCCTGAGGGGCTCTAGAAGGGTCTGGGGACCTTTAGAAAGGCCCTGTGGGGCATTAGAAGGGTCTGTGGGCCTTTAGAATGCTCCTGAGGGGCAGTAGAAGGGTCTGGGGACTTTTTTAAAGGCCCTGACGGGCATTAGAATGGTCTGCGGGCCTTTAGAAGTGTCCTGAGGGGCTCTAGAATGGTCTGGGGGCCTTTATAAGGGTCCTGACGGGCTCTAGAAGGGTTTGGGAACCTTTATAAATGCCCTGAGGGTCATTAGAAGGGTCTGAGGGCCTTTAGAAAGGTCCTGAGTGGCATTAGAAGGGTCTTGTGGCCTTCATAAGGGTCCTGAAAGGCATTAGAAGGGTCTGGGGGCTTTTAGATGGGTCCTGAGGCAATCTAGAAGGGTCTGGGGGCCTTTACATGGGTCTTGAGGGTCATTAGAAGGGTGTGGAGGCCTTTAGAAAGGTCCTGAGGGGCTCTAGAAGGGTCTGGGGGCTATTAGAAGCATCCTGAGGGGGTCCAGAAGGGTCTGGGGGCCTTTTTAAAGGCCCTCAGGGGGATTATAAGGGTCTCTCGGCCTTTAGAAAGGCCCTGAGTGGCATTAGAAGGGTCTCGGTGCCTTTAGAAATGTCCTGAGTGGCTCTAGAAGGGTCTGGGGGCCTTTATAAGGGTTCTGAGGGGCAGTAGAAGGGTCTGGGGTAATATAGAAAGGCCCTGAGAGGTTCTAGAAGTGTCTGGGGTACTTTAGAAAGGCCCTGAGGGGCATTAGAAGGGTCTGGGGGCCTTTAGAAGGGTCCTGAGGGGCATTAGAAGGGTTTGGGGGCCTTTTGAATGGTCCTGACGTTGTCTGGAAGGGTCTGGAGGCATTTAAAACTGTCCTGAGAGGTTCTAGAAGGGTCTGGGTGCATTTATAAGGGTCCTGAGGGGCATTAGAAGGGTCTGGGTGCCCTCATAAAAGCCCTGAGGGGAATTAACAGGGTCTGGGGGACTTTAGAAGGGTCCTGAGGGGCTCTATAAGGGTCTGTGAGCCTTCAGAAGGGTCCTGAGGGGCTCTAGAAGGGTCTGGGGACCTTTAGAAAGGCCCTGTGGGGCATTAGAAGGGTCTGTGGGCCTTTAGAATGCTCCTGAGGGGCAGTAGAAGGGTCTGGGGACTTTTATAAAGGCCCTGACGGGCATTAGAATGGTCTGCGGGCCTTTAGAAGTGTCCTGAGGGGCTCTAGAATGGTCTGGGGGCCTTTATAAGGGTCCTGACGGGCTCTAGAAGGGTTTGGGAACCTTTATAAATGCCCTGAGGGTCATTAGAAGGGTCTGAGGGCCTTTAGAAAGGTCCTGAGTGGCATTAGAAGGGTCTTGTGGCCTTCATAAGGGTCCTGAAAGGCATTAGAAGGGTCTGGGGGCTTTTAGATGGGTCCTGAGGCAATCTAGAAGGGTCTGGGGGCCTTTACATGGGTCTTGAGGGTCATTAGAAGGGTGAGGAGGCATTTAGAAAGGCCCTGAGAGGCTCTAGAAGGGTCTGGGGGCTATTAGATGCGTCCTGAGGGTGTCCAGAAGGGTCTGGGGGCCTTTTTAAAGGCCCTCAGGGGGATGATAAGGGTCTCGCGGCCTTTAGAAAGGCCCTGAATGGAATTAGAAGCGTCTGGGGGCCTTTAGAAGGGTCTTTAGGTGCTCTAGAAGGGTCTGGGGACCTTTCGAAAGGCCCTTAGGGGCATTAGAAGGGTCTGGGGTCCTTTAGAATGCTCCTGAGGGGCAGTAGAAGGGTCTGGGGACCTTTATAAAGGCCCTGACGGGCATTAGAATGGTCTGCGGGCCTTTAGAAGTGTCCTGAGGGGCTCTAGAAGGGTCTGCGGGCTATTAGAAGCGTCCTGAGTGGGTCCAGAAGGGTCTGGGTGCCTTTTTAAAGGCCCTCAGGGGGATTATAAGGGTCTCGCGGCCTTTAGAATGGCCCTGAGTGGCATTAGAAGGGTCTGGGTGCCTTTAGAAATGTCCTGATGGGCTCTAGAAGGGTCTGGGGGCCTTTAGAAAGGCCCTGAGGGGCATTAGAAGGGTATGGGGGCCTTTAGAAAGGCCCTGAGGGGCATTACAAGGGTCTGGGATCATATAGAAAGGCCCTGAGAGGTTCTAGAAATGTCTGGGGTAATTTAGAAAGGCCCTGAAAGGCATTAGAAGGGTCTGGGGGCCTTTAGAAGGGTCCTGAGGGGCATTAGAAGGGTCTGGGAGCCTTAGAATGGTCCTGAGGGGGTCTAGAAGGGTCTGGAGGCATTTAAAACTGTCCTGAGAGGCTCTAGAAGGGTCTGGGTGCCTTTATAAGGGTCCTGAGGGGCATTAGAAGGGTCTGGGTGCCCTTATAAAAGCCCTGAGGGGAATTAGCAGGGTCTGGGGGACTTTAGAAGGGTCCTGAGGGGCTCTATAAGGGTCTGGGGGCCTTTAGAAGGGTCTTCAGGGTTTCTAGAAAGGTCTGGGGACCTTTAGAAAGGCCCTGTGTGGCATTAGAAGGGTCTGGGGGCCTTTAGAATGCTCCTGAGGGGCAGTAGAAAGGTCTGGGGACATTTAGAAAGGCCCTGACAAGCATTAGAATGGTCTGCAGGCCTTTAGAAGTGTCCTGAGGGGCTCTAGATTGGTCTGGGGGCCTTTATAAGGGTCCTGACGGGCTCTAGAATGGTCTGGGAACCTTTATCAATGCCCTGAGGGGCATTAGAAGGGTCTGAGGGCCTTTAGAAAGGTCCTGAGGGGCATTAGAAGGGTCTTGAGGCCTTCATAAGGGTCCTGAAAGGCAATAGAAGGCTCTAGGGGCTTTTAGATGGGTCCTGAGGCAATCTAGAAGGGTCTGGGGGCCTTTACATGGGTCTTGAGGGTTATTAGAATTGTGTGGAGGCCTTTAGAAAGGACCTGAGGGGCTCTAGAAGGGTCTGGGGGCTATTTGAAGCGTCCTGAGGGGGTTCAGAAGGGTCTGGGGGCCTTTTTAAAGGCCCTCAGGGGGATTATAATGGTCTCGCGGCCTTTAGAAAGGAACTGAGTGGAATTAGAAAGGTCTGGGTGCCTTTAGAAATGACCTGAGGGGCTCTAGAAGGGTCTGGGGGCCTTTAGAAATGTCCTGAGGGGCATTAGAAGGGTCTGGGGGCCTTTATAAGGGTCCTGAAAGGCATTATAAGGGTCTGGGGGCTTTTAGATTGGTCCTGAGGCAATCTAGAACGGTCTGGGGGCCTTTAGAAATGACCTGAGGGGCTCTAGATGGGTCTGGGAACCTTTATAAATGCCCTGCGGGTCATTAGAAGGGTCTGAGGGCCTTTAGAAAGGTCCTGAGGGGCATTGGAAGGGTCTTGTGGCCTTCATAAGGGTCCTGAAAGGCATTATAAGGGTCTGGGGGCTTTTAGATTGGTCCTGAGGCAATCTAGAACGGTCTGGGGGCCTTTACATGGGTCTTGAGGGTCATTAGAAGGGTATGGAGGCCTTTAGAAAGGTCCTGAGGGGCTCTAGGAGGGTCTGGGGGCTATTAGGTGCGTCCTGAGGGGGTCCAGAAGGGTCTGGGTGCCTTTTTAAAGGCCCTCAGGGGTATTATAAGGGTCTCGCGGCCTTTAGAAAGGCCCTGAGTGGCATTAGAAGGGTCTGGG
>JAUMJK010002882.1:0-11192 GCA_033558105.1 Coccyzus lansbergi
GGGGGAGGAGGCACCGTGGGGAACCGGGACCGGGAACCGGGAGGTTAATGGGGGAACTGGGAAAAGTTACTGGGGGTGGGAGGGGAGAGGGGAGGTTACTGGGGGAAGTTACCGAAGGAGCTGTTTTGAGGGGGGGGGGGGGGGGGGGGGGGCGGGGAAGGGGCGGGGAAACGGGAGGAGTTACCGGAGATTCCTCGGTGGGGCCAGAGCAGGGATCGTGCAGGGACTGGGAGCACTGGGGAGTACTGGGGGTGCTGGGGATACTAGGGGATACTGGGGATACTGGGAGCACTGGAGAGGCTGAGGATACCGAGAGTACTGGGGGGACTGGGAGCACTGGGGTGACTGGGAACACTGGGGTTACTGGGAGTATTGGGAGCACTGGGGGTACTGGGAGTATTGGGAGCACTGGGAGTATTGGGAGTATTGGGGGTACTGGGAACGCTGAGGGTACTGGGGGTGCTGGGAACACTGGGGAGACTGGGGGGACCAGGAACACTGGGGGTACCGGGAGCACTGGGGATACTGGGAGCACTGGGGAGACTGAGAACACTGAGGATACTGGGAGCACTGGGGATGCTGAGAGTACTGGGGCACTGGGAGCACTGGGGATACTGGGAATGCTGGGGGTACCAAGAGCACTGGGGATACTGGGACATACTGGGGCTACTGGGATCATTTGAGATACTGGGAGCACCGAGGGAACTGGGAACGCTGGGGATACTGGGGGATACTGGGAGCACTGGGGAGGCTGGGGGGACTGGGGGTACTGGGAACACTGAGGTTACTGGGAGCACTGCGGATAATAGGAGTATTGGGGCACTGGGAGCACTGGGGGGTACCGGGAACGCTGGGGGGACCAAGAGCACTGGGGATACTGGGACATACTGGGGATACTGGGAGCACTGGGGGAACTGGGAACGCTGAAGATACTGGGAGATACTGGGGATACCAGGAGCATTGGGGATACTGGGAGCACTGGGGATACTGGGAGATATTGGGGGGGACTGGGAACACTGGAGATAATGGGAGCACCGAGGCTACTGGGATCATTTGGGATACTGGGAGCACTGGGGGTACTGGGGATAATGGGAGCACTGAGGGTAGTGGAAGCGCTTGGGCTACTGGGATCATTTGGGATACTGAGGATACTGGAAGCACTGGGAATACTGGGAGCACTGGGGCTACTGGGATCATTTGGGATATTGGGAGCACTGGGGGGACCAGGAGCACTGGGGCTACTGGGATCATTTGGGATGCTGGGGGCACTGGGGATAATGGGAGCACTGAGAGTAATGGAAGCGCTGGGCCTACTGGGATCATTTGGGATGCTGGGGATACTGGGAGATACTGGGAGCACTGGGGTTACTGGGATCATTTGGGATATTGGGAGCACTGGGCCTACTGGGATCATTTTTGATGCTGGGAGCACTGGGGAGATGGGAGCACTGGGGATACCAGGAGCACTGGGGCTACTTGGATCACTTGGGATATTGGGAGCACTGGGGGGACCAGGAGCACTGGGGCTACTGGGATCATTTGGGATATTGGGAGCACTGGGGGGACCAGGAGCACTGGGGCTACTGGGATCATTTGGGATGCTGGGAGCACTGGGGAGATGGGAGCACTGGGGATACCAGGAGCACTGGGGCTACTTGGATCACTTGGGATATTGGGAGCACTGGGGGGACCAGGAGCACTGGGGCTGCTGGGAAGTGTGGGGCTGGGGAGGGAGGGGTGACAGGGCTGGTACCGGGTCCCTGGGTGGGGGTGGGGGTGCCCAGGACCCCCCTCAACCACTTTCCGGCTGCCGTCCCGGTGCCCCCGAGCTGGGCCCTGTGTCCCGTGCGGCTGCGGCAGCGTCACCGGCTAAAATACCCAGTGAAAATACCCAGGGAGGCAGCTGCCGGGGGGGGGTCCTGCTGCAACCGGGGGGGACACCACGGGCAGGGGCACTGTGGGGACCATGGCTTCTGCTGGTCACATACATACATACATACATACATACATACATACATACATACATACATACATACATACATACATACATACATACATACATACATACATCCATCCATCCATCCATCCATCCATCCATCCATCCATGTGTTTTCCATCTATTCATCCTTCCTTCCTTCCTTCCTTCCTTCCTTCCTTCCTTCCTTCCTTCCTTCCTTCCTTCCTTCCTTCCTTCCTTCCTTCCTTCCTTCCTTCCTTCCTTCCTTCCTTCCTTCCTTCCTTCCTTCCTTCCGTTTTCCATCTATTCATCCTTCCATCTGTTCCTCCCTCCATCCATCCATCCCTCATCCATCCATCCCCCTGTCCATCCCTCATCCATCCCTCCCTCTGTCTGTCTGGTCATCCCTCCCTCCCTCCATCCATCTGTCTGTTTTTCCATCTATCCATCCATCCATTGCTCCATCTATCCATCCTTCCATCTGTTCCTCCTTCCTTCCTTCCTTCCTTCCTTCCTTCCTTCCTTCCTTCCTTCCTTCCTTCCTTCCTTCCTTCCTTCCTTCCTTCCTTCCTTCCTTCCTTCCTTCCTTCCTTCCTTCCTTCCCTCTGTCCATCCCTCCATCCATCCATCTATCTGGTCATCCCTCCATCCATCCATCTATCTGGTCATCCCTCCATCCATCCATCTGTCCCTCTATCCATCACTCATCCATCTCTCCCTCTGTCCGTTCCATCCATCTACCTGTCCATCCCTCCATTGGTCCCTCTGTCCATCCCTGATCCATCCCTCCTTCTGTCTGTCTGTTCCTCCATCCATCCCTCCATCCCTCCATCCTTTCCTCATCCATCCCTCCCTCTCTCTGTCTGTCCATTCTTCCATCCATCCATCCTGCCATCTCTCCCTCTCTCCTTCCTTCCTTCCCTCCTTCCTTCCCTCCTTATCTCCATCCCTCCTTCCATCCCTCCTTCCCTCTCTCTGTCCGTCCGTCCGTCCGTCCATCCATCCATCCATCCATCCATCCTTCCATCCCTCCCTCTCTCCATCCATCCTTCCATTCATCCATCCATCCATCCATCATTCCATCCCTCCCTCCCTCTCTCTGTCTGTCCATCCATCCATCCATCCTTCCATCCATCCCTCCCTCCCTCCTTTCTCTGTCTGTCCGTCCGTCCGTCCGTCCGTCCGTCCGTCCATCCATCCATCCATCCATCCATCCATCCATCCATCCATCCATCCATCCATCCATCCCTCCCTCCCTCCCTCCCTCCCTCCCTCCCTTTCTCTGTCTGTCCGTCCGTCCATCCGTCCGTCCATCCATCCATCCATCATTCCATCCCTCCCTCCCTCTCTCTGTCCGTCTGTCCATCCGTCCGTCCGTCCATCCATCCATCCATCCCTCACTCCCTTTCTCTGTCCGTCCTTCCATCCATCCATCCATCCATCCATCCATCCATCCATCCATCCATCCATCCATCCATCCATCCATCCATCCATCCATCCATCCCTCCCTCACTCCCTTTCTCTGTCCTTCCATCCATCCATCCATCCATCCATCCATCCATCCATCCATCCATCCATCCATCCATCCATCCATCCATCCCTCTCTCAGTCCTTCCTTCCTTCCTTCCTTCCTTCCTTCCTTCCTTCCTTCCTTCCTTCCTTCCTTCCTTCCTTCCTTCCTTCCTTCCTTCCTTCCTTCCTTCCTTCCTTCCTTCCTTCCTTCCTTCCTTCCTTCCTTCCCTCTCTCTGTCCTTCCATCCATCCATCCCTCCATCCATCCCTCCCTCTCTCTGTCTGTTCTTCCATCCACCCACCCACTCACCCATCTCTCCATCCCTCCCTCCATCCCTCCCTCTATCCATCCCTCCCTTCATCCCTCCCTCCCTCTGTCCCGTTGCAGGTGTCTCTGGGCCTTCCCCATGGCGGAGCAGCCATCCGCGCGGGACTCAGCGAGCGGCTGGGTGCTGGCGGGGAGCGAGGTGAGGGGGGACACAGGGGGATCCCCCGTGGACCTGGGGACACAAAGGTGCCACCCCCTCCCCTGCCTCCAGGGTCTCCCCATCGAGACGGTGGGTGCGGAGTTGGATCTGGGGGGCACGGAGCTGGAATTGGCCTCCTGCACTGCTAAGGAGGAGGAGGAAGAGGAGGAGGAGGAAGGCACCAGGAGCTCCGGCACAGGCAGGTGGTGGCCACAGGGACTGGGAAGGCTTCGTGTCCCCCAGTGTCACCCCTCACCGTGCCCTCTGCTTCTCCTCAGCTGCCACCGACAATGGTTCAGCCACCTTCCCCGAGGAGAAACCGGGAATTGGGGTGAGACTGGGAACTGGGGGGAGACTGGGAATTGGGGGGAGACTGGAAATTGGGGGGAGATTGGGAACTGGGGTGAGACTGGGAATTGGGGGGAGATTGGGAACTGGGGTGAGACTGGGAATTGGGGGAAACTGGGAACTGGGGTGAGACTGGGAATTGGAGGGAGATTGGGAACTGGGGTGAGACTGGGAATTCGGGGGAGATCAGGAATTGGGGTGAGACTGGGAACTGGAGGGTCGGGAACTAGGGTGAGACTGGGAATTGGAGGGAGATTGGGAACTGGGGTGAGACTGGAAGTTGGGGGGGACTGGGAACTGGAGGGTTGGGAACTAGGGTGAGATTGGGAATTGGGGGGAGATTGGGAACTGGAGGGCTGGGAACTGGGGTGAGATTGGGAACTGGGGTGAGAACAGGAGCTGGAGAGCTGGGAACTGGGGTGAGATCAGGAATTGGGGTGAGATTGGGAACTGGAGGGTTGGGAACTAGGGTGAGATTGGGAATTGGGGTGAGAACGGGAGCTGGAGAGCTGGGAACTGGGTTGAGATTGGGAATTGGGGTGAGATCGGGAACTGGAGGGTTGGGAACTAGGGTGAGATCAGGAATTGGGATGAGATTGGGAACTGGAGGGCTAGGAACTGGGTTGAGATTGGGAATTGGGGTGAGATCGGGAACTGGAGGGCTGGAAATTGGGTTGAGATTGGGAATTGTAGTGAGATCGGGAACTGGAGGGCTGGAAATTGGGGTGAGATTGGGAATTGGGGTGAGAACGGGAGCTGGAGAGCTGGGAATTGGAGTGAGATCAGGAATTGGGGTGAGATGCGGAACTGGAGGGCTGGGAACTGGGTTGAGATTGGGAATTGGGGTGAGATCAGGAACTGGAGAGCTGGGAACTGGGATGAGCTCAGGAACTGGGGTGAGATTGGGAACTGGGATGAGTCCAGGAACAGAGGTGAGTTCGGGAAGTGGAGTGAGCCTGGAAACTGGGATGAGCTTGGGATCCGGGTGAGCTTGGAAAAAAAGGTGACCTGGGGATGGGGTCACCCTGTGCCTGCAGCACCTCGAGGAACCCCAGGACACTGGCACAGTGCCGGACACCGCAGAGCCCCATGTGCCGGATACTTTGGAGCCTGAGGAGCCCGACACTGCGCTGGGACCCTGCCCTGACACCCCAAAAGCCGGTGAGGCCCTCGCAGGGAGCGCTGGGGCGTCTTGGGGTGCAGCCCCACACCGGAGCCCCCCTCGTCCCACCACAGGATCCCGCGTGGAGGATGAGAGCGGCACCAGCAGCGATGAGGACACCGCGGGGCTGAAGCAGGGCCAGGAGCCCCAGGAGCCCCCCAAGTCCACGCCTGCCCCACCGCGGGGGACCCCGAACCCCGACACCGAGGACGGGCTCAGCGTCAGCAAATTCCTGCTGGGAGCCCTCGTGCTGGCGGCTGTGGGGCTGCTGCTCATCACTGGTGAGGGGTCCCACAGGCAGGGTGGGGGGTCCCACAAGATGGATGGGGGTCCCATAGGCACAGTGGGGATCCCACAGTAGGATGGGAGTTCCACATTTGGATGGGGGTCCCAGGAGCAGGGTCCCAGGAGCAGGGTGGGGGTCCTGGGTTTAGTATGGGGGTCCCAGGGCCAGGATGGGGGTCCTGGGTTTAGGATGGGGGTCCCAGGAGCAGGATGGGGGTCCCGGGAGCAGGATGGTGGTCCTGGGTTTAGGATGGGGGTCCCAGGAGCAGGATGGGGGTCCTGGGAGCAGGGTGGGGGTCCCGGGTTTAGGATGGGGATCCCAGGAGCAGGATGGGGGTCCCAGGGCCAGGATGGGGGTCCCAGGAGTAGGATGGTGGTCCTGGGAGCAGGATGGGGGTCCTGGGAGCAGAATTGGGGTCCCAGGAGCAGGGTGGGGGTCCTGGGTTTAGGATGGGGGTCCCAGGAGCAGGATGGGGGTCCCGGGAGCAGGCTGGGGGTCCCAGGAGCAGGATGGGGGTCCTGGGTTTATAATGGGGGTCCTGGGAGCAGGTTGGGGGTCCCAGGAACAGGGTGATGGTCCTGGGAACACACTGAGGGTCCCCACGTCCCTCTCACAGTCTCTCCCCCTCCCTAGGTGGCCTCTACGACCTGGTGGATGGTAAGTGCTGGGACCCCCGCGCAGGATGCGTCCCTGTGGCTCCCAACCCACAGCCGTGGTCGGACACCCCCGTCTGGTTCCTCCCCAGGCCCCATGGAGAACGTGGGGACCCGGGACGTGGAGCAGGAGCCACCACCACCCACCGAGGGCAACGTAAGGGGGAGCTGAATGGGGGGGCTCAGCGTCTGCGGCGTCCCCGGCACCTCCAGGGGTCCCATCCATCCGTCCTCTCCCGCAGGATTCGTGGCAGAAGTCCTCAACTCCGGACACTGGGGATCCCCAGAGCGTCAACTCGGTGAGCGTCCTCCTGGACAGGTTGGCCCAGGGCAGCCAGGAGATCCGACTGATGCAGGCAGAGCTGCAGGTGAGCCCCGGGGGAAGGCCTGTGTTTGATAGGAGTGGTTGGACTTGATGATCCGATGGGTCTCTTCCAACCTGGTTGTTCTAGGATTCTATGAAGGGACCTGAGAAATCGTGGGATCGTGGAATGGGTTGGGTTGGAAGTCATCTCAGACTCATCCACTGGGTTGGAAGGGACCTCAAAGCCCATCCAGTGCCACCCCTGCCATGAACAGGGACACTTCCCACTGCATCAGGGGCTCCAAGCCCCATCCAACCTGCCCTTGAACCCCTCCAGGGATGGAACAGCCACCTCTGCTCTGGGCAACCTGGGCCAGGGCCTCCTCACCCTCATCCTGAAGAATTTCTTGCTGATCTCTCCTCTAAATCTTTCCCCTTCCAATTTAAAGCCACCCCCATCATCCTCTCACTCCAGGCCCTTGGGAATAACCCCTCCCCAGCTTTCCGGGAGCCCCTTTCCATACTGGAAGCTGCTCTAAGGTCTCCTCGGAGCCTTCTCTTCTCCAGGCTGAACAACCCCAGCTCTCCCAGCCTGGCCCAGTACAGGAGGTTCTCCAGCCCTCCTGCATCATCTCCATGCCTCATAGAATCATAGTATCATAGAACAACCAGGTTGAAAGGGACCCAGCGGATCATCTAGTCCAACCATTCCTATCAAACACTAAACCATGTCCCTCAGGACCTCATCTACCTGTGCCTTAAACACCTCCAGGGAAGGGGAATCAACCCCCTCCCTGGACAGCCTATTCCAATGACCCTCTGTGTGAAAAACTTCCTCCTAATCTCTAGCCTAAATCTCCCCTGGTGGAGCTTGAGGCCATTCCCTCTTGTCCTGTCCCCTGTCCCTTGGGAGAAGAGCCCAGCTCCCTCCTCTCCACAACCTCCTTTCAGGTAGTTGTAGAGAGTAATGAGGTCTCCTCTTCTCCAGGCTAAACCCCCCCAGCTCTCTCAGCCGCTCCTCATAGGGCCTGTTCTCCAGCCCCTTCCCCAGCCTCTTCGCTCTTCTCTGGACTCTCTCCAGAGCCTCAACATCCTTCTTGTGCTGAGGGGCCCACAACTGAACACAGGATTCAAGGAGCGGCCTCCCCAGTGCTGAGTCCAGAGGGAGAATCACCTCCCTGGCCCTGCTGGTCGCACCATTTCTGCTCCAAGCCAGGATGCCCTTGGCCTTCTTGGCCACCTGGGCACACTGCTGGCTCATGGTCAGGGTGATGCCAGGTGCCCTCCAGCCCCTCTCCAAGCCCCGTTTCTCCCCTCCAGGCTCACAAGGCAGAGCTGCAGGAGCTGCTGCGTCGCAGCGAGGCCGAAGCCGCAGCCGCCGGGGCGCAGCGGCAGAGCTTGGCGGCCGAGAACGCGCAGCTTCGAGCGACCCTGGAGCGGGAAACGGCCGCGCTCCTTGACGCCCGAGCCGAGCTGCAGCGCCTGCGGGAATCGGGGGCGCCGGGAAGCTCCAGATTTGGGGGGTCGGCCTCGAAGGAGCCCCCCAGCACCGGCACCGCAGGTCATTGCGATGAGGCCGCTGCACAGCGGGAGCGCGGCCGCTTGGCTTGGCTCCGCCAAGAGCTGGCGGAGGTCCTGCAACGATCACGGGGAGCCGGGGGGCTCGAGGGGCTTGTGGAGGAGCTGAGCACCTTGGAGCGGCGCTTGGGCCAGGAGCTGGATGCTGAGGGGGCTGGAGCCTTCGCCAAGTCTTGGAAGAAGCCGTTCCAGGTGGAAAAGAAACCGTTCCAGGTGGAAAAGAAGCGGCATGAGTGGCATGAGCGGCACAAGCGTCATGGTGATGGCACATCCCACCACGACGGCGCCTCCCACCGCGAGTGGGAGAGGAAGGAGCACCCCAAATCCCACGGGAAGGGATATCGGGAGCACAAGCCGAGCAAAAAGGCACCTCGCGGACCCCCCTTCAGCCGGTACCGAGCACCCCAAGGCTGCTCCGGAGTGGCCGATTGCGCCCGCAAGGAAGGTCGGGAGGTGTTGGGCGTTGAGCTGGAGCCGGTGCAGAAGACGCAGTTCCTGAAGCTCTTGGAGGAGTTTTTGGGGCGCTTGGGTTGGGGGCAGCATCTTGGGGGGCTGGCGGCGAGGTTGGACGGGGCCTTCGGGTCCGACGGAGCCTTCGCCCACGACCGCCTGCGCTTCGTCGACTTCGTGGAGGACGTGGAGGAGATGCTGGAGGAGGTGGCCAAGCGGGAAGGAGGCGACGAGGAGGCGGCCGATGGCTTCGAGGAGTTCGTGCTGCAGCGTTACAGGGGGTGAGCCCGAGGCCTGGGGGGGCCTGGGGAGCAAAGCCCCACATCCCATCACTGACCCCCTTTTCCAGAAGGTTCTAGGGGGCCAAGTCCCCATGTCCCATCACTGACCCCCTTTTCCAGAGGGTCCTGGGGGGGGTCAAATTCCCATACCCATCACTGCCCCTTTTTTCCAGACGGCTTTGGGGGATCCTGGGGAGACAAACCCCCCACGTCCCATCACTGCCCCTTTTTTCCAGAGGGTTTTGGGGTTCCCGGGGAGACAAGACCCCCACATCCCATCACAGCCTCCCTTTTCCAGAGGGGTCGGGGGAGTTTTGGGGGACCAAATCCCCACACCCCATCACTACCCGTCTTTTCCAGAGGATTCGGGGAGGTCCCAGGGGGTCAAATCCCCATATCCCATCACTGTTCCCCTTTTCCAGAGGGTTTGGGGGGGCTCTGGGGGTCCAAATCCCCACATCCAGTCACACCCCCCACTTTCCTAAAGAGTCTTGGGGGAATCTCAGGGGGGTCAAACCCCCACATCCCATCACTGACCCCCTTTTCCAGAAGGTTCTAGGGGGCCAAGTCCCCACATCCCATCACTGCCCCCCTTTTCCAGAGGCTTCAGGGAGGTTGTGAGGGACCAAACCCCCACATCCCATCACTGACCCCCTTTTCCAGAAGGTCCCAGGGAGCCAAATCCCCACATCCTATCACTGCCCCCCTTTTCCAGAGGGTTTTGGGGGGTCATGGGAGCCCAACTCTCCCCCCCCAACCCAGCCCCCCCCATCTCTTGCAGCTCTGCCGGGAAGGACCGAGGCCGGAGAACGCGTCCCCCCGGCTCTGGGGGGTAGAACCCCACCACACGGCTTCGCCCGCCACCCCCTAGGCAAAAGGGGGGGGGGGGTCCACGTTTTTAGGGGGGCCCGGGTAGGCCTGGGTCCCCGAGACAGATGTGCTGTGTGAGGCTGCACCCCCAGCACACAATAAAAGCACCGCTGGGCACAGCTGAGCTGGGGGAATGGGGTGCTGGGGGGGGAAAAGGGGGTGATGGGGAAAGGGGGGGTCAGAGGAGAAAGGGGATGCTGGGGGGACATGGGGTGAGGGGGAAAGGGGGTGCTGGGGAAAGGGGGGGTCAGAGGAGAAAGGGGGTGATGGGGGGAGCATGGGGTGCTGGGGAAAGGGGGTTCAGAGGAGAAAGGGGGTGCTGGAGGGAAAAGGGGTGATGGGAAAAGGGGGTTCAGGGGAGAAAGGGGTGCTGGGGGGAACATGGTGTGCTGGGGAAAGGGGGCTCAGAGGAGAAAGGGGGTGCTGGGGAAAGAAGGTGCTGAAGGGAGGAGCGTGGGAGGCGTGGCCTACGGGGGTGTGTGTGCCCGGCGCGGTCACGTGGGAGGGGTCGTCTGAGGGGGCGTGGCCAAGACTGGGGGCTTGACAGATCATGGCTGCATGAGGAGATGGGGGCGTGGCCTATGGGAGGGGGCGTGGCCGATGGGACGTGCTACATGGAGGCGTGACCGAGTGTGGCCGAGTCGGGAGAGGGGGCATGACATCTGGCTACATGAGGAGGGGGCGTGGCCTACGGGACGGGGCGTGGCCTGTGGGACGTGCTAAATGGAGGTGTGGCCGTGTCGGGAGAGGGGGCGTGAGATCTGGCTACATGAGGAGGGGGGCGTGGCCTGTGGGGCGTGCTAAATGGAGGCGTGACCGAGTGTGGCCGTGCCTGGAAGGGGGCGTGGCTTGGGCGTGGCCATTAAAAGGGTACGGCCGAGAAGGGGGCGTGGCGGAGCTGCCGGCGCCGTGCGCTGGGGCGGGGGGGCGTGGCCTATGGGACGTGCTACATGGGGGCCTAACCGAGTGTGGCCGTGCCTGGAAGGGGGCGTGGCTTGGGCGTGGCCATTAAAAGGAATGGCTGAGAAGGGGGCGTGGCGGAACTGCAGGCGCCGCACGCTGGGGGGCGTGGCCTCACGAAAGGGGCGTGGCCTCGCGGCAGTAATGGCGGCGCCGCGTGTGGTTCTGTTACTGAGCGGGAAGAGGAAATCGGGGAAGGATTTCGTGGCCGAGGAGCTGCGGGGCCGGTACCGGAGCTGGGAGGGGGTGGAAGGAGGTGGGGAAGGTGGCACCGGGAAGGGGAGGGGGGGCGGGGCCGGGTGTGGGGTGAGCACTGGGGGCGGGGCCTGGATGGGGCTGGGGGTGGGAACTGGGCTGGGAGATG
>JAUMJK010002884.1:0-17376 GCA_033558105.1 Coccyzus lansbergi
TCAGAAAACTCCAATTTCGCCTCTTTCACCTCCATTTTGCCCTCTTTTCCCCTCATTTTCCCCCTTTTCCCCTCATTTTCCCCCATTTCCCCCTCATTTTCCCCCATTTTCCCCTCATTTCTCCCAATTTTCCCTCACATTTTCCCCTTTTCCCTCATTTCTCCCCCTTTTCCCTCCATATTTCCCCCCTTTCCCCTTCATTTCTCCTCCTTTTCCCCCTAATTTACCCCCTTTTTCCCTCGTATTTTCCCCTTTTCTCCCTCACATTTCCCCCTTTCTGCTCATATTTTCCCCTTTTCCCCTCATTTTACCCCCTTTTTCCCTCATATTTTCTCCTTTTCTCCCTCACATTTCCCCCTTTCTGCTCATATTTTCCCCTTTTCCCCTCATTTTCCCCCTTTTCCCTCATTTTCCCCCATTTTCCCTTCATTTCCCCCCCTTTTCCCTTCATTTCCCCCCTTTTCCCTTCATTTCCCCCCTTTTCCCTTCATTTCCCCTCATTTTCCCTTCCCCTTTTCCCCTCATTTTCCCCCATTTTCCCCTCATTTTCCCCCCTTTTCCCCTCATTTTCCCCCCTTTTCCCCTCATTTTCCCCCTTTTCCCCTCATTTTCCCCCATTTTCCCCTCATTTCTCCCAATTTTCCCCTCACATTTTCCCCTTTTCCCTCATTTCTCCCCCTTTTCCCTCATATTTTCCCCCCTTTCCCCTTCATTTCTCCTCCTTTTCCCCTAATTTACCCCTTTTTCCCTCGTATTTTCCCCCTTTCTCCCTCACATTTTCCCCTTTCTGCTCATATTTTCCCCTTTTCCCCTCATTTCTCCCCCTTTTCCCTCATATTTTCCCCCTTTCCCCTTCATTTCTCCTCCTTTTCCTCTAATTTACCCCTTTTTCCCTCATATTTTCCCCCTTTTCCCTCATATTTCCCCCCTTTCCCCTTCATTTCTCCTCCTTTTCCCCTAATTTACCCCTTTCTCCCTCATATTTTCCCCTTTTCTCCCTCACATTTTCCCCTTTCTGCTCATATTTTCCCCTTTTCCCCTCATTTTACCCCTTTCTCCCTCATATTTTCTCCTTTTCTCCCTCACATTTTCCCCTTTCTGCTCATATTTTCCCATTTTCCCCCTCATGTCCCCCCATTTTCCCCTCATGTCCCCCCATTTTCCCCTCATGTCCCCCCATTTTCCCCTCATTTCCCCCCCTTTTCCCCTCATTCTCCCCCTTTTCCCCTCATTCTCCCCCCTTTTCCCCTCATTTTCCCCCCTTTTCCCTTCATTTCCCCCCCTTTTCCCTTCATTTCCCCCATTTTCCCCTCCTTTTCCCCATTTTCCCCTTTTCCCCTCATTCTCCCCATCTTCCCTTCACTTTCCCCCATTTTCCCTTCATTCTCCCCCATTTTCCCTTCATTCTCCCCCATTTTCCCTTCATTCTCCCCCATTTTCCCTTCATTCTCCCCCATTTTCCCCTCATTCTCCCCCATTTTCCCTTCATTTTCCCCCATTTTCCCTTCATTTTCCCCCCTTTCCCCTCATTTTTACCCCTTTTCCCCTTATTCCCCCCTCCCACCTCCCTTCTTGCCCCTCCCACCCCTTCTTGTCCCTCCCACCTCCCTTATTGCCCTCCTCCTCCCCTTATTGCCCCCCCACCTCCCTTCTTGCCCCTCCCACCCGTTATTGCCCCTCCCACCTCCCTTATTGCCCTCCCTCCTCCCCTTATTGCCCCTCCCTCCCCTTATTGCCCCTCCCACCTCCCTTATTGCCCCCCCACCTCCCTTCTTGCCCCTCCCTCCCCTTATTGCCCCTCCCACCTCCCTTATTGCCCTCCTCCTCCCCTTATTGCCCCTCCCACCTCCCTTCTTCCCCTCCCACCTCCCTTCTTGCCCCTCCCACCCCTTATTGCCCCTCCCACCTCCCCTTATTGCCCCTCCCACCTCCCTTATTGCCCCTCCCACCCCTTATTGCCCCTCCCACCTCCCTTCTTGCCCCTCCCACCCCTTATTGCCCCTCCCACCCCCCTTCTTGCCCCTCCCACCCCCCTTCTTGCCCCTCCCACCTCCCTTCTTGCCCCTCCCACCCCTTCTTGCCCCTCCCTCCTACCCTTATTGCCCTCCCTCCTCCCCTTATTGCCCTCCCTCCTCCCCTTCTTGCCCCTCCCACCCCTTCTTGCCCCTCCCACCCCTTCTTGCCCCTCCCACCCCTTATTGCCCTCCCTCCTCCCCTTCTTGCCCCTCCCACCTCCCTTCTTGCCCCTCCCACCTCCCTTCTTGCCCCTCCCACCCCTTCTTGCCCCTCCCACCTCCCTTCTTGCCCCTCCCACCTCCCTTCTTGCCCCTCCCACCTCCCTTCTTGCCCCTCCCTCCCCTTCTTGCCCCTCCCACCTCCCTTATTGCCCTCCTCCTCCCCTTATTGCCCCTCCCTCCCCTTCTTGCCCCTCCCACCTCCCTTATTGCCCTCCTCCTCCCCTTATCGCCCCTCCCACCCCCTTCTTGCCCCTGCCACTCCCCTATTTGCCCCTCCCACCCCCCTATTTGCCCCCCCCGGCCCCTTTTTGCCCCCCGGGCGCTGCCCCTCACGAGGGAGGCGAGGATGGAGCCCCCGATCCAGGGGCTGAAGCGTCGCTCCATGGTGCTGTTGCTGGCGATCAGCTTCAGCCGCATGCTCTGCCAACAGGGGGGCAACTGGGAGCTACTGGGAGGCGCTGGGGGCAACTGGCAGCCAACTGGGAGCTGCCGGGGAGGACTGGGAGCAACCTGGGGGCAATCTGGGAGCTTCTAGGAGCTGAGGAGGGGAGCTTGGAGCAACCTGGGAGCCTCTAGGGGTAACTGGGGGCACACTGGGAGCTACTGGGGGTAACTGGGAGGTGCTGGGGGCAAACTGGGAGCCTCTAGGAGCTGCTGGGGGCAACTGGGAGCCAACTGGGAGACACTGGGGGCCATCTGGGAGCTTCTAGGAGCTGCTGGGGGCAACTGAGGGGCACTGGGGGCAACTGGGAGGCACTGGGGGCAATCTGGGAGCTGCTGGGGGCAAACTGGGAGCCTCTAGGAGCTGCTGGGGGCAACTGGGAGCCAACTGGGAGACACTGGGGGCAATCTGGGAGCCTCTAGGAGCTGCTGGGGGCAACTGGGAAGAACTGGGAGCAAACTGGGAGCCTCTAGGAATTACTGGGGGTAACTGGGAGGAACCTGGGGGCAACTGGGAACCTCTAGGAGCTACTGGGGGCAACTGGGAGCAAACTGGGAGGCGCTGGAGGCAACTTGGGGCAAACCGGGAGGCACTGGGTGCATCTGGGAGCCTCTAGGAGCTGCTGGGAGCAACTGGGAAGAACTGGGAGCAAACTGGGAGCCTCTAGGAGCTGCTGGGGGGAACTGGGGGCAATCTGGGAGCAAACTGGGAGGCACTGGGGGCAATCTTGGAGCCTCTAAGAGATGCTGAGGGCAACTGGAGCAAACTGGGAGGCACTGGGGACAACTGGGAGCAACTGAGGCAAAGTAGGAGGAAACTGGGAGCTTCTAGGAGCTGCTGGGGGCAACTGGGAGGAACTGGGAGCAAACTGGGAGCAAACTGGGAGCCTCTAGGGGCTACTGGGAGCCTCTAGGAGCCACTGAGGGCAACCGGGAGGAACTGGGAGCCTCTAGGGGCCAACTGGGAGGCACTGGGGGCTGCTGGGAGGCACTGGGGGTGAACTGGGAGCCTCTAGGAGCCGCTGAGGGCAACTGGGAGCAACTGGGGCAAAGTAGGAGGAACTGGGGGCAAACTGGGAGCCTCTAAGAGCTACTGGGAGCTACTGGGAAGAACTGGAAGCAAACTGGGAACCTCTAGGAATTACTGGGGGCAACTGGGAGCAACTGGGGGTAACTGGGAGCTACTGGAAGCAACTGGGGCAAAGTAGGAGGAACTGGGGGGCAAACTGGGAGCCTCTAGGAGCCGCTGAGGGCAACCGGGAGGAACTGGGAGCCTCTAGGGGGCCAACTGGGAGGAACTGGGGGGGCACTGGGGGTAACTGGGAGCCTCTAGGAGCCGTTGAGGGCAACTGGGAGCAACTGGGGCAAAGTAGGAGGAACTGGAGGCAAACTGGGAGCCTCTAAGAGCTACTGGGAAGAACTGGAAGCAAACTGGGAACCTCTAGGAATTACTGGGGGCAACTGGGAGCAACTGGGGGCAACTGGGAGCTACTGGAAGCAACTGGGGCAAAGTAGGAGGAACTGGGGGGCAAACTGGGAGCCTCTAGGAGCTGCTGAGGGCAACCGGGAGGAACTGGGAGCCTCTAGGGGGCCAACTGGGAGGAACTGGGGGGGCACTGGGGGCAATCTGGGAGCCTCTAGGAGCCGTTGAGGGCAACTGGGAGCAACTGGGGCAAAGTAGGAGGAACTGGAGGCAAACTGGGAACCTCTAGGGGCAACCTGGGAGCCTCTAGGAGCCACTGAGGGCAACCGGGAGGAACTGGGAGCCTCTAGGGGCCAACTGGGAGGCACTGGGGGCAACTGGGAGCTGCTGAGGGCAACTGGGGGCAACTGGGAGCTACTGGAAGCAACTGGGGCAAAGTAGGAGGAACTGGGGGGGCAAACTGGGAGCCTCTAGGAGCCGCTGAGGGCAACCGGGAGGAACTGGGAGCCTCTAGGGGGCCAACTGGGAGGAACTAGGGGGGCACTGGGGGTAACTGGGAGGCACTGGGGGCTAACTGGGAGGGCCTGGAGGGTTGGGGGGAGGAGGGTCCCCCGAACCCCCCCCCCCCCCCAAATTCCTCACCGGGGGCGTCTTCTGGGAGAGCTCCCGGTTGAGGCGGTCGGTGAAGCCCTGGAGCAGGGTGTTCCCCCCCGTGACGATGACGCTGCCGTAGAGACCCTTGGGAAAGGGGGGGGATCACGTGACAATTTGGGGGGGTGGTCACCCCTGCACCCCCAAACCCCCCTTCCCCCCAAGAACCCCCAAAATCCTTGGGGAGGGGAGGGTCTCACCGGTCGGATGTCGATGTCGCACATCCCGATGCTGGTGGTGACCACGTGGCCAACGCCCAACATGGTGTTGCCCGAAAGGCCCTGAAGGGGTTAAAGGGGTTTGGGGGGTCAAGGGGGGGTCCCCAAATTTATTGTGACCCCCCCCCGACCCCATCAAGGCCCCCCAAGGCCTTCAGGACTCCCCCAAACCCATTGATCTCCATCCAAACCCATTGATCTCCATCCAAACCCATTGACCTCTCCCCAAACCCCAAATCCCGATGCTGGTGGTGACCACGACCCTCACGTCCACTGACCCCAAGGGGGTCAAGGGGTTGGTTTGGGGGGGTCAGAGGGGTCCCCCAAATTCATTGTGACCCCTCCGACCCCATCAAGGCCCCCAAGGCCTTCAGGACTCCCTCAAACCCATTGATCTCCATTCAAATCCATTGATCTCCATCCAAACCCATTGATCTCCATCCAAACCCATTGATCTCTCCCCAAACCCCAAATCCTGATGCTGGTGGTGACCACGACCCTCAGGTCTACCGACCCCAAGAGGGTCAGGGGGTGGTTTGGGGGGGGTCAGAGGGGTCCCCAAATTCTTTGTGACCCCTCCGACCCCATCAAGGCCCCCAAGGCCTTCAGGACTCCCCCAAACCCATTGATCTCCATCCAAACCCATTGATCTCCATCCAAACCCATTGATCTCTCCCCAAACCCCAAATCCCGATGCTGCTGGTGGTGACCACGACCCTCACGTCCACCGACCCCAAGGGGGTCAAGGGGTTGGTTTGGGGGGTCAGAGGGGTCCCCAAATTCTTTGTGACCCCTCCGACCCCATCAAGGCCCCCAAGGCCTTCAGGACTCCCCCAAACCCATTGATCTCCATCCAAACCCATTGATCTCCATCCAAACCCATTGATCTCTCCCCAAGCCCCAAATCCCGATGCTGGTAGTGACTACGACCCTCACGTCCACTGACCCCAAGAGGGTCAGGGGGTGGTTTGGGGGGGTCAGAGGGGTCCCCAAATTCTTTGTGACCCCTCCGACCCCATCAAGGCCCCCAAGGCCTTCAGGACTCCCCCAAACCCATTGATCTCCATCCAAACCCATTGACCTCTCCCCAAACCCCAAATCCCGATGCTGGTGGTGACCACGACCCTCACGTCCACCGACCCCAGGAGGGTCAAGGGGTGGTTTGGGGGGGTCAGAGGGGTCCCCAAATTCTTTGTGACCCCTCCGACCCCATCAAGGCCCCCAAGGCCTTCAGGACTCCCCCAAACCCATTGATCTCCATCCAAACCCATTGATCTCTCCCCAAACCCCAAATCCCGATGCTGCTGGTGGTGACCACGACCCTCATGTCCACCAACCCCAAGGGGGTCAAGGGGTTGGTTTGGGGGGTCAGAGGGGTCCCCAAACTCTTTGTGACCCCTCCGACCCCATCAAGGCCCCCAAGGCCTTCAGGACTCCCTCAAACCCATTGATCTCCATCCAAACCCATTGATCTCTCCCCAAACCCCAAATCCCGATGCTGGTGGTGGTGACCACGACCCTCACGTCCACCGACCCCAAGAGGGTCAAGGGGTTGGTTTGGGGGGTCAGAGGGGTCCCCCAAATTTATTATGACCCCCCTGACCCCATCAAGGCCCCCCAAGGCCTTCAGGACTCCCTCAAACCCATTGATCTCCATCCAAACCCATTGATCTCCATCCAAACCCATTGACCTCTCCCCAAACCCCAAATCCCGATGCTGCTGGTGGTGACCACGACCCTCACGTCCACCGACCCCAAGAGGGTCAAGGGGTTGGTTTGGGGGGGGTCAGAGGGGTCCCCAAATTCTTTGTGACCCCCCTGACCCCATCAAGGCCCCCAAGGCCTTCAGGACTCCCCCAAATGCATTGATCTCCATCCAAACCCATTGATCTCCATCCAAATCCATTGATCTCCATCCAAACCCATTGATCTCCATCCAAACCCATTGACCTCTCCCCAAACCCCAAATCCCGATGCTGCTGGTGGTGACCACGACCCTCACGTCCACCGACCCCAAGGGGGTCAGGGGGTTGGTTTGGGGGGGGTCAGGGGGGGGGTCCCCCAATTTTTCGTGCCCCCCCCCCCCCCCAAACCTTGACATTGGACGGGTCGAAGAGGCCCTCGGGGATGCGGAGCCTCTCGGCGCCGTAGTCGGTGTTGTAGCCGTTGGGCATCTCGTAGTGAACTGTCGGCATCTGCGCAGCCACCCTTGGGGGGGGGGGGTCAAAATGATGGGGTGTGGGGGGGGGGACACCCCAAAAATCTTCTCTTTGACCCCCCCCCCCAAAAAAAAAAAAAAAAAACTCACTGCTCGTCATAGGGGGAATCGGAGACCTGCAGCACCGAAGCTTGGAAGTCCTGGATCACCTCCTAGTGGGGAAAATATTGGGGTGAAGATGAGAGTTTGGGGGGTAGGACACCCCCCCCCCCCCCAAGTATCTGGGACCCTCCCCAGGACCCTTAAGGTATCTGGGACCCCCCCCCCCCCCCCCTCAAGGATCCCCCCCAGGTATATGGGAAGCCCCCCAGGTGACCCCAAGGATCCAGGCCCCTCCCACTATGGGGATTTGGGACCACCCCCCCCCCCAGGTGACCCTAGGTATCTGGGACCCCCCCCAAGGACCCCCCTCAGGTATCTGGGGAACCCCCCAAAGTGACCCTAGGTATCTGAGACCCCCCCCCCAAGGACCCCCCTCAGGCATCTGGGACCCTCCCCCAGGACTCCCCCAGGTATCTGGGACCCCTCCCCAGGACACCCCCAGGTATCTGGGATCCCCCCAATAAGGATCCAGGACCCCCACTCAGGTCCTTGGGACCCCCCCAGGATCCCCCCACGTATCTGGGACCCCCCCAAGGACCCCCCTCAGGTATCTGGGACCCACCCAGGTGACCCCAGGTATCTGGGGACCCCACCAGGGTGACCCTAGGTATCTGAGACCCCCCCCCCCCCCCAAGGACCCCCCCCAGGTATCTGGGACCACCCCTAGGACCCCCCTCAGGTATCTGGGGAACCCCCCAGGACTACCCCAGGTATCTGGGACCCCCCCCAGGTGACCCTAGGTATCTGAGACCCCCCCCAAGGACCCCCCCCCAGGTATCTGGGACCCCCCCAGGTATCTGGGCCCCCCCCAAAAAAGGCCTCACGTTGCAGGTGAAGTTGTGCCAGGACTTGGAGACCTGCGGCAGCTTCTCCTTCTTCTTCCAGTTGGGGGGGGCCCCCTCCCGCACCGCCTCCTGGGGGCGGGGCCACGTCAGGGGGAGGGCGGGGCCAGGCCATATAAGGCATTGGGAAAAAAAAAAAGCTGCTCAGGGGGCGGGGCCAGCCCGTAGAGGTGCTGAGGGGGAGTGGCCAGGCCATATAAGGAAAACAGAGGGGCTGAGGGGGGTGTGGGGGGAGACCGTGAGGGGCGGGGCCTCGGAGAGGGGGCGTGGTCAGGCCATATAAGGTAAAGGGAGGCTTTATAGGGGCCATAGAAGCCATAGAGGTGTCGGGGGGGGGGGGGGGGGGGGTGGGATCAGCCCATATAAGGCAATGGGTAGGTCGGGGGGGGCGTGTCCAGGCGAGAGGGGGCGTGGTTTCAGGGGAAGAGGCGTGGTTAATGGGGAAAGGGGCTTGAGCAATGGGAAAGGGACACGGGCAATGGGGAAGGGGCATGGTCTATGGGGTAAGGGGCGTGGTCTATGGGATTGGGGCGTGTCCAAGGGCTAAAGGGGCGTGTCCAAGGGCTAAAGGGGCGTGTCCAATGGGAAAGGGACGTGGTCCGTGGAGAAAGGGGCTTGAGCAATGGGCAAGGGCCACGTTCAATGGGAAAGGAGGGTGGTCTATGGGGCAAGGGGCGGGGCTAAGGGGAAGAGGGCGTGGCCAACGGCAGGGGGCGTGGCCTGGGCCCCCCTTCGTCCCCCCCCCAAACCTTGGCTGCGATCATGTAGGGCGGCACGATGTCGATGTTCATCTCCTGGAAGAGCTCCCGACACTGCATGGAGATGAAGTCCCCGGCCAAGGGCGACTTGACGATGCCTGGAAGGGGCGGGAAGAAGAACCCCCACCCAGGTCGGTGGCCACGCCCCTATTGGCCACGCCCATTCCCCCCCGACCACGCCCACTCACCCTGCTGGAGGATGTAGCCGTCGTGGACGGGGATGGCCGTGGTGTGGGTGGCACCGCTGTCCAGGACCAGCCCTGTGCTGCGCCCGTTGGCGAAGCTGGAGGCCCAGGAAGGGCGGGAGGGGTCAAGGACTGGGGCTTAACGAGGAGCTTGGCTAACGAGGAGATCCGTTCGACCACCTCCAGGCCCTCCCGACCACCTCTAGATCCACCAACAGCCGCCAAAGCATCACCAAATCATCTCTAGATCCACCCGACCGCCTCTAGACTCACTAACATCCAACCGACCACCTCTAGACCCACTCGACCAACTCTAGACCCTTCCGTCCACCTCTAGACCCACTCAAGTATGTAAACAACCACCTCTAGACCCACTCAACCACCTCTAGACCTATCCGATGACCTCTAGACACACTCAAGCATCTAACCAACCACCTCTGGACCCACTCGACCACCTCTAGACCCACTCAATCACCTCTAGACCCACTCAACCACCTCTAGACCCACTCGACCACCTCTAGACCCACTTGACCACCTCTGGACCCACTCAAGCATCTAACCAACCGCCTCTAGACCCACTCAACCACCTCTAGACCTATCCAATGACCTCTAGACACACTCAAGCATCTAAACAACCACCTCTAGACCCACTCGACCACCTCTAGACCTATCCAATGACCTCTAGACCCACTCAAGCATCTAAACAACCACCTCTAGACCCACTCGACCACCTCTAGACCCTTCCATCCACCTCTGGACCCACTCAAGTATGTAAACAACCACCTCTAGACCCACTCGACCACCTCTAGACCTATCCAATGACCTCTAGACCCACTCAAGCATCTAAACAACCACCTCTAGACCCACTCGACCACCTCTAGACCTATCCAATGACCTCTAGACCCACTCAAGCATCTAAACAACCACCTCTAGACACACTCGACCACCTCTAGACCCACTCAAGCATCTAACCAACCACCTCTAGACCCACTCAACCACCTCTAGACCCACTCAGACCCCTCTAGACCAACCACTCACCCACTCGACCACCTCTAGACCCACTCGACCACCTCTGGACCCACTCGACCACCTCTAGACCCTTCCAACCACCTCTAGACCCACTCAACCACCTCTAGATCCACTTGACCACCTCTAGACCCACTCGACCACCTCTAGACCCACTCAAGCATCTAAACAACCACCTCTAGACCCACTCAACCACCTCTAGACCTATCCAATGACCTCTAGACCCACTCAAGCATCTAACCAACCACCTCTGGACCCACTCGACCACCTCTAGACCCACTCAAGCATCTAACCAACCGCCTCTAGACCCACTCAACCACCTCTAGACCTATCCAATGACCTCTAGACACACTCAAGCATCTAAACAACCACCTCTAGACCCACTCAACCACCTCTAGACCTATCCAATGACCTCTAGACCCACTCAAGCATCTAAACAACCACCTCTAGACCCACTCGACCACCTCTAGACACACTCAACTACCTCTAGACCCACTCAGACCCCTCTAGACCAACCACTCACCCACTCGACCACCTCTAGACCCACTCGACCACCTCTAGACCCACTCAAGCATCTAACCAACCACCTCTAGACCCACTCAACCACCTCTAGACCTATCCAATGACCTCTAGACACACTCAAGCATCTAACCAACCACCTCTGGACCCACTCGACCACCTCTAGACCCACTCAATCACCTCTAGACCCACTCAACCACCTCTAGACCCACTCGACCACCTCTAGACCCACTTGACCACCTCTGGACCCACTCAAGCATCTAACCAACCGCCTCTAGACCCACTCAACCACCTCTAGACCTATCCAATGACCTCTAGACACACTCAAGCATCTAAACAACCACCTCTAGACCCACTCGACCACCTCTAGACACACTCAACTACCTCTAGACCCACTCGACCACCTCTAGACCCACTCAAGCATCTAACCAACCACCTCTAGACCCACTCAACCACCTCTAGACCCACTCAGACCCCTCTAGACCAACCACTCACCCAGTGAACCACCTCTAGACCCACTCGACCACCTCTAGACCCACTCGACCACCTCTGGACCCACTCGACCACCTCTAGACCCACCCAACCAGCTCTAGACCCACTTGACCACCTCTAGACCCACTCAAGCATCTAACCAACTACCTCTAGACCCACTCAACCACCTCTAGACCTATCCAATGACCTCTAGACACACTCAGGCATCTAAACAACCACCTCTGGACCCACTCGACCACCTCTGGACCCACTCGACCACCTCTAGACCCACTTGACCACCTCTAGACCCACTAAAGCATCTAACCAACCACCTCTAGACCCACTCGACCACCTCTAGACCCACTCGACCACCTCTAGACCCACTCAACCACCTCTAGACCTATCCAATGACCTCTAGACACACTCAAGCATCTAACCAACCACCTCTAGACACACTCAACTACCTCTAGACCCACTCGACCACCTCTAGACCCACTCAAGCATCTAACCAACCACCTCTAGACCCACTCAAGCCCCTCTAGACCCATCACCCACCCACACAACCACCTCTAGACTCACTCAAGCATCTAACCAACCACCTCTAGACCCACTCAACCACCTCTAGACCCACTCAGACCCCTCTAGACCAACCACTCACCCACTCAACCACCTCTGGACCCATTCGACCACCTCTGGACCCACTCGACCACCTCTAGACCCACTCAACCACCTCTAGACCCACTTGACCACCTCTAGACCCACTTGACTACCTCTAGACCCACTCAAGCATCTAACCAACTACCTCTAGACCCACTCAACCACCTCTAGACCTATCCAATGACCTCTAGACCCACTCAAGCATCTAACCAACCACCTCTGGACCCACTCGACCACCTCTAGACCCACTCAAGCATCTAACCAACCGCCTCTAGACCCACTCAACCACCTCTAGACCTATCCAATGACCTCTAGACCCACTCAAGCATCTAAACAACCACCTCTAGACCCACTCGACCACCTCTAGACACACTCAACTACCTCTAGACCCACTCAGACCCCTCTAGACCAACCACTCACCCACTCAACCACCTCTAGACCCACTCGACCACCTCTAGACCCACTCGACCACCTCTAGACCCACTCAATCACCTCTAGACCCACTCAACCACCTCTAGACCCACTCGACCACCTCTAGACCCACTTGATCACCTCTAGACCCACTCAAGCATCTAACCAACCACCTCTAGACCCACTCAACCACCTCTAGACCTATCCAATGACCTCTAGACACACTCAAGCATCTAAACAACCACCTCTAGACCCACTCGACCACCTCTAGACCCACTCAGACCCCTCTAGACCAACCACTCACCCACTCAACCACCTCTGGACCCATTCGACCACCTCTAGACCCACTCGACCACCTCTGGACCCACTCAAGCCCCTCTAGACCCACCGCCCACCCACACAACCACCTCTAGACCCACTCAAGCATCTAACCAACCACCTCTAGACCCACTCAAGCCCCTCTAGACCAACCACTCACCCACTCGACCGCCTCTAGACCCACTCGACCACCTCTAGACTTATCCAATGACCTCTAGACCCACTCAAGCATCTAAACAACCACCTCTAGACCCACTCAAGCCCCTCTAGACCAACCACCCACCCACTCGACCGCCTCTAGACCCACTCGACCGCCTCTGGACCGAGGAGGCGGAGGAAGAGGAGGATACGCGGTGAGCACGGCCGTCTTGCAGAGGAAGAAGGCCGGGATGTTGTAGTGCTCGAACATCAGCTCCGTCAGCTTCTCCCGCTTGGCCCGAGTGTTCCACTGAGGAGACGACCCACCCCCCCGGGGGAGGAGGTGAGGCCCCCACGATGGCCGCCACGGAGGAGGGGGGGGGGGGGGACGAGGAGGCTTGGGAACGTCACCTACCGGCGCCTCGGACATGAGGACGGGGTGCAGGCCGGGCTCCGACTTCACGTGCTTCCCGTAGGTGTGGTCCAGGATGGCCTGGAAGCACTCCCAGTCCTCGACTGGGGACGCGGAGGGTGACTCTAGGCTTTTGGTGGCCCCAGAGGGTGACTCTAGGCTTCTGGTGGCCCCACTAGACCTCATGGTGTCCCCATTGGGCGACTCTAGGCTCCTGGTGGCCCCATTGGGTGACTCTAGGCTTCTGGTGGCCCCATTAGACCTCTAAGGGCCCCATAGAGTGACTCTAGACCTCTAAGGGCCCCATAGAGTGACTCTAGACCTCTGGTGGCCCCATTGGGGTGACTCTAGGCCTCTGGTGTCCCCATTGGGTGACTCTAGACTCCTGGTGTCCCCATTGGGGTGACTCTAGGCCTCTGGTGGCCCCACTGGATGGTCTCAACCTCATGGTGGCCCCATTGGGTGGCTCTAGACCTCTGGTGGCCCCATTGGGTTCACTCTAGGCTCTTGGCGGCCCCAGAGGGTGACTCTAGGCTTCTGGTGGCCCCATTAGACCTCTAGTGGTCCCATTGGGGTGACTCTAGGCCTCTGGTGGCCCCACTAGACCTCTAAGGGCCCCATAGAGTGATTCTAGAGTCCTGGTGGCCCCATTGGGTTGACTCTAGAGTCCTGGTGTCCCCAGGGGGTGACTCTAGACCTCTGGTGTCCCCATTGGGTGACTCTAGGCCTCTGGTGGCCCCAGGGGTTGACTCTAGACCTCTGGTGTCCCCATTGGGTGACTCTAGGCCTCTGGTGGCCCCAGGGGTTGACTCTAGACCTCTGGTGTCCCCATTGGGTGACTCTAGGCCTCTGGTGGCCCCAGGGGGTGACTCTAGGCTTCTGGTGGCTCCACTAGACCTCTAAGGGCCCCATAGAGTGACTCTAGGCCTCTGGTGACCCCATTGGGTGACTCTAGGCTTCTGGTGGCCCCACTAGACCTCTAAGGGCCCTATAGAGTGACTCTAGGCCTCTGGTGGCCCCAGGGGGTGACTCTAGGCTTCTGGCGGCTCCACTAGACCTCTAAAGGCCCCATAGAGTGACTCTAGAGTCCTGGTGACCCCATGGGTTGACTCTAGGGCTTCTGGTGGCCCCACTATACCTCATGGTGTCCCCATTGGGTGACTCTAGGGCTTCTGGTGGCCCCATTAGACCTCTAAGGGCCCCATAGAGTGACTCTAGGCCTCTGGTGGCCCCATAGAGTGATTCTAAGCTTCTGGTGGCTCCACTAGACCTCCTGGTGGTCCCATAGAGTGACTCTAGGCCTCTGGTGGCCCCACTGGACGGTCTCAACCTCCTGGTGTCCCCATTGGGTGGCTCTAGACCTCTGGTGGCCCCATTGGGTTCACTCTAGGCTCTTGGTGGCCCCAGAGGGTGACTTTAGGCTTCTGGTGGCCCCATTAGACCTCTAAGGGCCCCATAGAGTGACTCTAGACCTCTGGTGGCCCCATTGGGGTGACTCTAGGCCTCTGGTGTCCCCATTGGGTGACTCTAGGCCTCTGGTGGCCCCACTGGATGGTCTCAACCTCATGGTGTCCCCATTGGCTGACTCTAGACCTCTGGTGGCCCCATTGGGGTGACTCTAGACCTCTGGTGGCCCCATTGGGGTGACTCTAGGCCTCTGGTGGCCCCATTGGGGTGACTCTAGGCTTCTGGTGGCCCCAGAGGGTGACTCTAGGCTTCTGGTGGCCCCATTAGACCTCTAAGGGCCCCATAGAGTGATTCTAGAGTCCTGGTGGCCCCATTGGGCCGACTCTAGACTCCTGGTGGCCCCAGGAGGTGACTCTAGGCTTCTGGAGGCCCCACTAGACCTCATGGTGTCCCCATTGGGCGACTCTAGGCTCCTGGTGGCCCCAGGGGGTGACTCTAGGCTTCTGGTGTCCCCATTGGGTGACTCTAGGCTTCTGGTGGCCCCATTAGACCTCTAAGGGCCCCATAGAGTGACTCTAGGCCTCTGGTGGCCCCAGGAGGGTGACTCTAGGCTTCTGGTGGCCCCACTAGACCTCTAAGGGCCCCATAGAGTGACTCTAGACCTCTGGTGTCCCCATTGGCTGACTCTAGGCCTCTGGTGGCCCCATTGGGTTCACTCTAGACTCTTGGTGGCCCCAGAGGGTGACTCTAGGCTTCTGGTGGCCCCATTAGACCTCTAGTGGTCCCATTGGGGTGACTCTAGGCCTCTGGTGGCCCCATTGGGGTGACTCTAGGCCTCTGGTGGCCCCACTAGACCTCTAAGGGCCCCATAGAGTGATTCTAGAGTCCTGGTGTCCCCATTGGGTTGACTCTAGAGTCCTGGTGGCCCCAGGGGGGTGACTCTAGACCTCTGGTGTCCCCAGGGGGTGATTCTAGAGTCCTGGTGTCCCCATTGGGGTGACTCTAGACCTCTGGTGTCCCCATTGGGTGACTCTAGGCCTCTGGTGGCCCCACTGGACGGTCTCAACCTCCTGGTGTCCCCATTGAGTTGACCCTCAACCCCCACAGTGGCCCTTGACCCCCACCTCCCCCCCCTCCCCACCCCGGTGGCCTCCATGAGGTGACGTCCCCCCAGCCCCTGAGGAGCCACCTCTGGGTCCTTCCCCACCCCGTGAGGTGTGTGTCCCCCTGACTCACTCATCCCGTTCTTGAGGGGCGAGACGACCTCCATGGCCTCTCGGGCCACGTGCAGCGCGTTGGTGTCGATGTAGAAGACCTTGCCGGCCTTCTTGTCCTTGTCCCCGTCCAGCTCCAGGGACACCTCCTCGGGGGACAGCACCCCCACCGTGGTGGGGAAGTCCGCCTGCCGACCGCCCCCCACCCCCCCCCAAAACCCCGGGGGTCACCACCAGGGGGATGGTGGTGGCCATGGGGACACTGGGAGGGGTTGGCGGCCTTGGGGAGGTCACCTCCATAGGGACATTGGTGGCCATGGGGACGTTGGTGGCCGTGGGGACATTGAGGAGGGGTTGGTGGCCATGGGGAGGTCACCACCGTGGGGACATTGAGGAGGGGTTGGTGGCCATGGGGACTTCTCCTCCACGAGGACATTGGGATGGGGTTGGTGGCCTTGGGGATATGTCACCATCATGGGGACATTGAGCCTCCATGGGATGTTGGTGGCCATGGGGACATTGAGGAGGGGTTGGTGGCCATGGGGATGTCACCATCATAGGGACATTGAGGAGGGGTTGGTGGCCTTGGGGATGTCACCATCATGGGGATATTGAGCCTCAATGGGATGTTAGTGGCCATGGGGAGGTCACCCCCATGGGGACAGTGGTGGCCATGGGGACATTGGGAGACGTTAGTGGCCATGGGGACATTGCCTCAATGGGATGTTGGTGGCCATGGGGAGGTCACCATCATAGGGACGTTGGGAGGGGTTGGTGGCCTTGGGGAGGTCACCTCCATGGGGACATTGGTGGCCATGGGGACATTGAGGAGGGGTTGGTGGCCATGGGGACGTCACCATCATAGGGACATTGGGGAGAGGTTGGTGGCCTTGGGGAGGTCACCATCATAGGGACATTGAGCCTCAATGGGCTGTTGGTGGCCATGGGGAGGTCACCTCCATGGGGACATTGGGAGGGGTTGGTGGCTATGGGGAGGTCACCATCATAGGGGGCATTGGGAGGGGTTGGTGGCCTTGGGGACATTGCCTCAATGGGCTGTTGGTGACCATGGGGACATCAACTCCATGAGGATATTGGTGGCCATGGGGAGGTCACCACCATGGGGCCATTGAGGAGGTGTTGGTGGCCATGGGGACATTGGAGGGGGGGGTTGTTGGCCTTGGGGGGGGGGGGGGGGGTTGGTGGTGACAGGGTTGGGAGTGTCACGCGGTGCCACCCACCTTGGGACAATCCTCGCCGGCGTATCCGGCGCGGACGGAGAAGGAGCCGATGTCGAAAACGAGGGCCCCGACCTCATCTGGGGGGGGGGGGGGGACAGGGGGACAATGGGGACAATAGGGGGGGGGTCAATGGGGACAATGTGGACAATGTGGACAATGGGGACAATGTGGGCAATGGGGACAATGGGGACAATGGGGGGGGGAGGACAGAGCACAACGACCCCCCCCACCCCCCCCTCCCCCTTTTGTTTTTTCTTCTCCCCCCACCCCTCCTCCCCTGCCCCCCCCACCTTGGCCACGCCCCCTCCCTCCCCGGTGGCCACGCCCCCCATCCTACCGCCGCCGTAGACCCCCCCCGCTCATGGCGGAGGCCGCGGGGGCTGTTTCAGCACCTTGGACAGCGCTCTCGGCAGAGAGCGCATGCGCGCGCGCGAGGGGGGCGTGGCCAAGAGCGGAGGCGTGGCTTCAGCCAATCGGAGCGGATAAG
>JAUMJK010002885.1:0-20482 GCA_033558105.1 Coccyzus lansbergi
CCAATTCTTCTTCCCCCCTCAGGCCACTCTCGGCCTCCGAGAGGCCTTGAAGGACCCACAGACCCCCGAGCGACTCGCGGGGCTGCTCCGAGGTGGCCTCAGGCCGCAGGTAACCGGCTCCTTGGGGACCCTGAGGTGTCCCCTTTGGGTCTCGGGAGACGCCTCGACCTGACGCTGACCTCGGGGGGGGTTTGGGGGTCTCTCTGGTCCCACCAGGTGAGGCAAATGGCGGCTCTGGTGCTGAGGAGGAGGCTGATGGGAAGGTGGAAGGGGACGGACCCGCAGCTCAGGGGAAGGTGGGGGGAGTGGGGGGGGGAATGGGGGGGACTGGGAGGGACTGGGAGGGGGAATGGGGACACTGGGAGGGAGTGGAAGGGACTGGGAGGGGGAATGGGGGGGAATGGGAGGGAGAATGGGGGCACTGGGAAGGGAATTGGAGGCACTGGGAGGGGGAATGGGAGCACTGGGAGGGACTGGGAGGGACTCAGAGGGGGAATAGAGAGACTGGGAGGGATTGGGAAGGACTGGGAGGGGGAATGGGGGAACTGGGAGGGATTGGGAGGGGGAATGGAGGCACTGGGAGGGATTGGGAGGGACTAGGAGGGGGAATGGGGGCACTGGGAGGGACTGGGAGAGACTGGGAGGGGAATAGAGAGACTGGGAGGGATTGGGAAGGGGAATGGAGGCACTGGGAAGGACTGGGAGGGACTGGGAGCGGGAATGGGGGCACTGGGAGGGGGAATGGAGGAGCTGGGAGGGGCTGGGAGGGGCTGGGAGGGGATATAGGATGACTTAGGGATACTGGGAGTGACTGGGAGGGGGAATAGGGAGTACTGGGAGGGACTGGGATGGGGAATGGAGGCACTGGGAGAGACTGGGAGGGGAATGGAGAGACTGGGAGGGATTGGGAAGGACTGGGAGGGGGAATGGGAGCACTGGGAGGGGGAATGGAGGCACTGGGAAGGGAATTGGAGGCACTGGGAGGGAGATTGGGGGTAGTGGGAGGGATTGGGAGGGGAGATGGGGGCACTGGGAGGGGGAATAGGGACAATTGGAGGCACTGGGAGGGGAAATGGGGGCACTGGGAGTGACTGGGAGGGGGAATGGGGAGCACTGGGAGGGAGTGGGAGGGACTCAGAGGGGGAATAGAGAGACTGGGAGGGATTGGGAAGGACTGGGAGGGGGAATGGGGGAACTGGGAAGGACTGGGAGGGGGAATGGGGGAACTGGGAGGGGGATTGGGGGCACTGGGAGGGATTGGGAGGGGGAATGGGGGAACTGGGAGGGACTGGGATGGGGAATGGAGGCACTGGGAAGGACTGGGAGGGGGAATAGGGAGTACTGGGAGGGACTGGGAGTGACTGGGAGGGGGATTGGGGACACTGGGAGGGACTGGGAGGGGAGATGGGGGCACTGGGAGGGACTGGGAGGGGAATAGAGAGACTGGGAGGGATTGGGAAGGACTGGGAGGGGGAATGGGAGCACTGGGAGGGACTGGGAGGGGATATAGGATGACTTAGGGATACTGGGAGTGACTGGGAGGGGGATTGGGGGCACTGGGAGGGACACTGGGGTTAGTGGGAGGGCGACTGGGGGCACTGGGAGGGCCTGAGAGCAACTGGGAGCGACTGGGAGTGACTGGGAGGGGGAATAGGGCCACCGGGCTGAACTGGGCTGAACTGGTGTGAACTGGGAGGCCACCCCCAGGCTCCCGTCCCTTGTGGCCGAAGCCCTCGAAGCCGAAAGCGAGTGAGTTGTGGTCTCTCCCCTCCCCCTCCCTTTAACCCCTTCCCCCCCCCCCCCAACCCCTTTAACCCTTTCCCCTCCCCCAGACACTCGGTGACGCTGGCCCTGGCCCAACTGGGAGCACTGGTTTTGCGCCGGGAGGGCCGCTGGGGACCCTTGGGGGACTGGGTCAAGATGGCTGCCGGAGACCCCCGACCCCTGCGGCGAGAGGTGAGACCCCCCTCAGACCCTTAATTACCCCTTTAGGCCCTTAATTAAGCCTTAATTGCCTTCCTAGGGGGTGGTTCATGGTGGCTTCGGTCAACCCAGACGCCATTTTGTCTCCTCCAGACGTCATTTTGTCTCCTCCAGACGCCATTTTGTCTCCTCCAGACGCCATTTTGTCTCCTCCAGATGCCATTTTGTCTCCTCCAGACGCCATTTTGTCTCCTCCAGATGCCATTTTGTCTCCTCCAGATGCCATTTTGTCTCCTCCAGATGCCATTTTGTGTCCTTTAAACGCCATTTTGTCTCCTCCAGATGCCATTTTGTCTCCTCCAGACGCCATTTTGTCTCCTCCAGACGCCATTTTGTCTCCTCCAGATGCCATTTTGTCTCCTCCAGATGCCATTTTGTCTCCTCCGGACGCCATTTTGTCTCCTCCAGACGCCATTTTGTCTCCTCCAGATGCCATTTTGTCTCCTCCAGACGCCATTTTGTCTCCTTTAGACACCATTTTGTCTCCTCCAGACGCCATTTTGTCTCCTCCAGACGCCATTTTGTCTCCTCCAGACGCCATTTTGTCTCCTCAGACGCCATTTTGTCTCCTCCAGATGCCATTTTGTCTCCTCCAGACGCCATTTTGTCTCCTCCAGACGCCATTTTGTCTCCTCAGACGCCATTTTGTCTCCTCCAGACGCCATTTTGTCTCCTCCAGATGCCATTTTGTCTCCTCCGGACGCCATTTTGTCTCCTCCAGACGCCATTTTGTCTCCTCCAGATGCCATTTTGTCTCCTCCAGATGCCATTTTGTCTCCTCCGGACGCCATTTTGTCTCCTCCAGACGCCATTTTGTCTCCTCCAGATGCCATTTTGTCTCCTCCAGACGCCATTTTGTCTCCTTTAGACACCATTTTGTCTCCTCCAGACGCCATTTTGTCTCCTCAGACGCCATTTTGTCTCCTCCAGATGCCATTTTGTCTCCTCCAGACGCCATTTTGTCTCCTCCAGACGCCATTTTGTCTCCTCAGACGCCATTTTGTCTCCTCCAGACGCCATTTTGTCTCCTCCAGACGCCATTTTGTCTCCTCAGACGCCATTTTGTCTTCTCAGACACCATTTTGTCTCCTCCAGATGCCATTTTGTCTCCTCCAGATGCCATTTTGTCTCCTCCAGGTGCCATTTTGTCTCCTCCAGACGCCATTTTGTCTCCTCCAGACACCATTTTGTCTCCTCCAGATGCCATTTTGTGTCCTTTAAACGCCATTTTGTCTCCTCCAGATGCCATTTTGTCTCCTCCAGACGCCATTTTGTCTCCTCAAGATGCCATTTTGTCTCCTCCAGATGCCATTTTGTCTCCTCCAGACGCCATTTTGTCTCCTCAGACGCCATTTTGTCTCCTCCAGACGCCATTTTGTCTCCTCCAGATGCCATTTTGTCTCCTCAGACGCCATTTTGTCTCCTCCAGACGCCATTTTGTCTCCTCCAGACTCCATTTTGTCTCCTCCAGACGCCATTTTGTCTCCTCAGACGCCATTTTGTCTCCTCCAGACGCCATTTTGTCTCCTCAGACGCCATTTTGTCTCCTCAGACACCATTTTGTCTCCTCCAGACGCCATTTTGTCTCCTCCAGACGCCATTTTGTCTCCTCCAGATGCCATTTTGTGTCCTTTAAACACCATTTTGTCTCTTTAGACGCCATTTTCTCTCCCTCAGAAGCCGTTTTGAGCCCTAAAAGGATGCTTTTTTCGCTCATAAGTCTTCGTTTCTCGCTTCCAGAAGGCTCTGTTGGTGCTGAGCTCGGCGCTGGAGGCGGCCCCTGAGTCGCTAGCCGCCCAGGCCCCCTCAGTAGCCGCTCTGTGCCGGGAGGCTCTGGCCCTCCAGGGAGGGACCCCTCGGGCCTTGGCCTACGGCCTGAGGGCCCTGGGGGGGTTGGCGGCCGCCCTGGGCGACACTCGGACGGTGAGAAGAGACCCCAAACCCCAAAATTTTCGCCCCAAAAGCTGAAATTTCCGCCTCAAAGTGGTCGTTTGGGGCTTTAAAATGAGGGTTTGGGGGTCTTTCCGCTCAAGGAAATGAGCCTCAGGCTCCAAATTGCTGCTCTTTGAGCCCAAAATGACACTTTTAAGAGATCAAAATGAGGACTTTTAGACTTAAAATGAAGGTTTTGAGACACAAAATGAGGATTTTGGGGTCTTTTCCCCTCAAGGAAATGAGGCTCAGGCTGCAAAATGAGACTTGGAGAGAACAAAACGAGGGTTTTGAGACCCGAAATGGAGATTTTTGAGTGTTTCCTTCAAGAGTTAAGAGATTTAAGACTCAAAGGGAAGATTTTTTGAGCCCAAAATGAGGATTTTGGGGTCTTTTCCTCTCAAGGAAATGAGGCTCAGGCTGCAAAATGAGGCTTTAAGAGAACAAAATGAGGATTTTTTGAGCCAAAATGAGGGTTTTGAGGTCTTTTCCCCTCAAGGAAATGAGCCTCAGGCTCCAAATTGCTGCTCTTTGAGCCCAAAGTGACACTTTTAAGAGATCAAAATGAGGACTTTTAGACTTAAAATGAAGGTTTTGAGACACAAAATGAGGATTTTGGGGTCTTTTCCCCTCAAGGAAATGAGGCTCAGGCTGCAAAATGAGACTTGGAGAGAACAAAACGAGGGTTTTGAGACCCGAAATGGAGATTTTTCAGTGTTTCCTTCAAGAGTTAAGAGATTTAAGACTCAAAGGGAAGATTTTTCGAGCCCAAAATGAGGATTTTTGGGGCTTTTCCTCTCAAGGAAATGAGGCTCAGGCTCCAAAATTCGAGTTTTTTGAGCCTGAAATGAAGATTTTTGAGTGTTTTGTTCGAGAAATCAGAGATTTTAAGACCCAAAATGAGGATTTTGGGCTCTTTCCCCTCAAGGAAATGAGGCTCAGGCTGCAAAATGAGACTTTTAAGAGACCAAAATGAAGATTTTGAGTGGTTTTTTTTTCAGAGAATAAGAGATTTAAGACCCAAAATGCCACTTTTTGAGCCCAAAATTCTCTTTTTGGGGCCTTTCCCTTCAAGGAAATGAGGCTCAGGCTCCAAATTGCTGCTTTTTGAGCCCAAAAAGAAGATTTTTGAGTGTTTCTTTCAGAGAATAAGAGATTTAAGACCCAAAATGAGCCTTTTTGGGCCCAAAACTTAGGATTTTGAGGGTTTTTCCTTCAAAACGTATGAGACTTGAGACCCAAAATGTCCCTTTTCTACCCCAAACCTTCAATTTTTACGTGTTTTACCCCAAAAATAGGAGATTTAAGGCCCAAAATGCCACTTTTTGAGCCCAAAATGACGATTTCTGAGTGTTTCCTTCACAAAATAAGAGATTTACGACCCAAAATGAGACTTTTTTTGAGCCCGAAACGACCGTTTTGGAGCATTTCCTTTAATAAATAACACATTTAAGCCCCAAAATCCCCTTTTCTTCCCCCAAAATCCTCATTTTGAGTCATTTCACCCTAATCCGAGACGTTAGGACCTCGAAAGGGTGAATTTTGAACCCGAAAAATCTCAGATTTTGTCACAAAACGTTTGGTTTTTACACCGGATGAAGGATTTTCCTGAGTTTCCCTCAAAATCTGAGACGTAAGAGCCTAAAAAGGCCGATTCTCAACCTCCGAACGAGGATCTTGACGAGTTTCGCCCCAAAATGAAGGCCCTGGGAGGCCCCAAAAAGCAGCTTTTGGGCCCCAAACCCCCTTTTTTTTTTTTTTTGCCCAAAAAAGCTGGTTTTTCCACCTCATTTTTTTTTTTTTCCTCTCTCTTTCTCTCCCTCAGGGGCTGCTGAAGGAGCTGCTGCCCGAGAGCCTCAGGGCCCTGAACCTGCTGCTGGAGCAAGACGAGGTTCGAGGACATTTTTGGGGACATTTTTGGGGACGTTTCGGCCATTTTGGGGGGGCTCGGGAGCCATTTTGAGGCACTTGACTGCGTTTTGAGGCCTTTATGATCATTTTTTTGAGGGATTTGTCCCTGTCTCGACGTCTCTAGGGCCCATTTTTGAGGCATTTGTGTCCGTTTCGAGGCTTTTGACTCCAGTTCTTTGAGGCGTTTGGACCCGTTTGGGAGTCTCTAGACCCGTTTCTGAGGGATTTCTGATGATTTTTTTGGGGGGATTTGTGACCGTTTTTGAGACCTTTGTCTCCGCTTTGGGGTCTCTGGACCCATTTTGAGGCATTTGACTCCGGTTTTTGAGGCATTCGTGGTCATTTTTGAGGGATTTGTCTCCATTTTTAGGGATTTGTCTCCATTTCTGAGACCTTTGCCCCTATTTTGGGGTCTCTAGACCCATTTTTGAGGCATTTGTGACCATTTTTGAGGGATTTGTGACCATTTTTGAGGGATTTGTGACCATTTTTGAGACCTTTGTGTCCATTTTGAGGTCTCTAGACCCATTTTTGAGGAGTTTGTCTCCGTTTTGAGGCATTTGAACCCAGTTCTGAGGCATTTGTGATCATTTCTTGAGGGATTTGTGTCCATTTTGGGGTCTCTGGACCCATTTGTGAGGCGTCTGTCGCCATTTTGAGGCATTTATGATCATTTTTGAGGGATTTGACTTCATTTTTGAAGCGTTTGTCTCCATTTTGGGGTCTCTGGAGCCATTTTTGAGGCATTTGTGTCCATTTTGAGGCTTTTGACTTCATTTTTGAGGCATTTGTCCCCATTTTGAGAGGTTTGTGATCATTTTTGAGGGATTTGTCTGCATTTTGAGGCATTTGACTCCATTTTTGAGGCATTTGTCTCCATTTTGGTGTCTCTGGACCCATTTCTAAGGGATTTCTAATCATTTTTGAGGCATTTGTGTCTGTTTTTGGGACCTTTGTGTCCATTTTGGGGTCTCTGGACCCATTTTTGAGGCATTTGTCTCCATTTTGAGGCATTTGAACCCATTTCTGAGGCATTTATGATAATTTTTGAGGGGTTTGTCTCTGTTTTGGGGTCTCTGGACCCATTTCTGAGGGATTTATGATCATTTTTGAGACCTTTGTGTCCATTTTGTAGTCTCTGGACCCATTTTTGAGACGTTTTGTCTCCATTTTGGAGTCGCTGGACCCGTTTTGGGGTCTCTAGACCCATTTTTGAGGGATTTGTCTCCATTTTTGAGAGATTTGTCTCCATTTTGGGGTCTCTAGTCCCATTTTTGAGGCATTTGTCTGCACTTTGGAGTCTCTGGACCCATTTTTTTAGGCATTTGTGACCATTTTTGAGACCTTTGTGGCCGTTTTGGGGTCTCTGGACCCATTTTTGAGGCCTTTGTGGCCATTTTGATGTCTCCGGACTCATTTTTGAGGGATTTATGATCGTTTTTGAGGGATTTGTCTGCATTTTGAGGCATTTGACTCCATTTTTGAAGCATTTTGGCCACTTTGAGCGACTTTCTTCCACTTTTGAGCCATTTCTGGTCACATTTGGTGCCTCTGGCTCCATTTTGGGTCTCTTTTTCCTCATTTTTGGTCTCGTTTCGCTCATTTTTGGTCTCATTTTGCTCGTTTTCCATCTCATTTTGCTCATTTTTGGTCTCTTTTTGCTCATTTTTCGTCTCATTTTCCTCATTTTTCATCTCATTTTGCTCATTTTTGGTCTCTTTTTCCTCATTTTTCGCCTCATTTTGCTCATTTTTAATCTCATTTTCCTCATTTTTCGTCTCATTTTGCTCATTTTTGGTCTCTTTTTCCTCATTTTTCGCCTCATTTTGCTCATTTTTAATCTCATTTTCCTCATTTTTCGTCTCATTTTGTTCGTTTTTCATCTCATTTTGCTCATTTTTAGTCTCATTTTCCTCATTTTTGGTCTCATTTTGCTCACTTTTTTGTCTCATTTTCGCCTCATTTTGCTCGTTTTTCATCTCATTTTGCTCATTTTTGATCTCTTTTTCCTCATTTTTAGTCTCATTTTCCTCATTTTTTGGTCACATTTTGCTCATTTTCCATCTCATTTTGCTCATTTTTGGTCTCTTTGCTCATTTTCCATCTCATTTTGCTCGTTTTTGGTCTCTTTGCTCATTTTTCGTCTCATTTTCCTCATTTTTCATCTCATTTTGCTCATTTTCGGTCTCTTTATCCTCATTTTTGGTCTCATTTTCCTCATTTTTCATCTCATTTTGCTCCTTTTTCCTCTCGTTTTGCTCCTTTTTGCTCTCGTTTTGCTCCTTTTTCTCCTTTTCGAACGTTTTTTTTTGCTCTTTTTCACCTTTTTTGCTGTTTTTCCCCCCAGGATCGCGCTGCCGAGGCTCTGGAAGTGCTGGACGAGTTCCTGGAGGCCGATCCCGCCGCCGTCTCCCCTCACCTTCCATCCTTCCTCAACCTCTGCCTGCAGGTGACCTTCACCCCGAAGATTTTGGGGTCAATCTGTGAGATTTTTGGGGACTCAGATTAAAAGGGGGGGGGAACCAAAGTTGGGGGGAACCAAAGTTCGGGGTCGCGTGGGGAAGGAAAAGGAGGTTGCGCTGAGGGCAACTGGGGGGTCGGATTGGAGGTTGCGCCGAGGTGAGTGAATGGGGAGGGAAGGAGGAGGAGGAGGAGGTTTTTGGGGTGAATCTGATGGGTTTTGGGGGTCGGCAGGTGGCAGGGGACGAGGCTCGAGGAGACGCCGTGAGGGTGAGGGCGCTCGACAGCCTCACCTTCCTCGCACAGAAGTGCCCCAAGGTGAGCTGGGAGGGACTGGGAGGGACTGGGAGGACACTGGGAAGGGACTGGGAGGGAGTGGGAGGGGACTAGGGGGGACTGGGAGGGAGTGGGAGGACACTGGGAGGCACTGGGGTGGACTGGGAGGGTGCTGAGAGGGCACTGGGAGGCACTGGGAAGGGACTGGGAGGGAGTGGGAGGGGACTAGGGGGGACTGGGAGGTCACTGGGAGAGACTGGGAGGCATTGGGAGGAACTGGGAGGAACTGGGAGGGGACTGGGAGGGACTAGGGGGGACTGAGAGTCACTTGGAAGGGACTGGGAGGGGATTGGGAGGCATTGGGAGGAACTGGGAGGCACTGGGAGAGACTGGGAGGGACTGGGGGGGACTGAGAGTCACTTGGAAGGGACTGGGAGGGGATTGGGAGGCATTGGGAGGAACTGGGAGAGACTGGGAGGGGACTGGGAGGAACTGGGAGAGACTGGGAGGGACTAGGGGGACTGAGAGTCACTTGGAAGGGACTGGGAGGGGATTGGGAGGCATTGGGAGGAACTGGGAGAGACTGGGAGGAACTGGAAGGCACTGGGAGAGACTGGGAGGGACTGGGGGGGACTGAGAGTCACTTGGAAGGGACTGGGAGGGGACTGGGAGGCAGTGGGGGAGACTAGGAAGGGACTGGGAGGCACTGAGATGTACTGGAGGGCACTGGGAGGCACTGGGAGGGGACTGAGAGACACTGGGAGGCACTGGGTGGGACTGGGAGGCACTCGGGGGGACTGGGAGGCACTAGGAGGGAACTGGGAAGCACTGGGCTCTACTGGGAGGTCCCTGAGCCTTACTGGGAGGCACTGGGAGGTCCCTGAGCCTTACTGGGAGGCACTGGGAGGGCTCTGAGCCTTACTGGGAGGCACTGGGCTGGACTGGGAGGTCGCTGAGGCTGCCTGCGAGGCAGCAGCCCCCTGACTGGTGGGCACTGGTCCGTACTGGTGCAGGCCGTGCTGCGGGGGGGGCTGCTGCCGGCCCTGCTGGAGGGGCTGATGCTGCCGCTGACGCACGGAGACTCCCCCCGGAACGCGGCTGCCAGGGTGAGGGTTAAAAACACAAATTCCTACATTTGCCAGCCATTTGGGGGGAAATTTGGGGGATTTTGGGGAGAATTTGAGGGAATTTTAAGGGGAAATTTGGGGAGTTTGGGGCTCCCATTGGCTTCTATGGGTCCCATTGGTTTCTATTGAGTCCCATTGACTTCTGTTGAGTCCCATTGGTTTCTATTGAGTCCCATTGGTTTCTATTGAGTCCCATTGGTTTCTATTGAGTCCCACTGGTCTCTATGGGTCCCATTAGTCTCTATGGGTCCCATTGGTTTTTATGAGTCCCATTGGTTTCTATGAGTCCCATTGGTTTCTATGAGTCGCATTGGCTTCTATTGGGTCCCATTGGCTTCTATGGGTCCCATTGGTTTTTATGAGTCCCATTGGTTTCTATGAGTCCCATTGGTTTCTATGAGTTGCATTGGCTTCTATTGGGTCCCATTGGCTTCTATGGGTCCCATTGGTTTTTATGAGTCCCATTGGTTTCTGTGAGTCTCATTGGCTTCTATTGGGTCCCATTGGCTTCTATGGGTCCCATTGGGTTCTATGGGTCCCATTAGTCTCTATGGGTCCCATTGGGTTCTATTGGGACCCATTGCCTTATATTGGGTCCCATTGGTTTCTATGGTTCCCATTGGTTTCTATAGAGTCCCATTGGTCTCTATGGGACCCATTGGTTTCTATGGGACCCATTGGTTTCTATGGGACCCATTGGTTTCTATTGGGCTCCCATTGGCTTCTATTGGACTCCCATTGGTTTCTATGGTTCCCATTGGTTTCTATTGAGTCCGATTGGTCTCTATGGGTCCCATTGGTTTCTATTGGGTCCCATTGCCTTCTATTGGGCCTCATTGGTCTCTATGGGTCCCCATTGGTTTCTATGGAATTCCCATTGGTTTCTATGGGTCCCATTGCTTTCTATTGGGTCCCATTGGTTTCTATTGGGTCTTGTTGGTCTCTATGGGTCCCATTGGTTTCTATGAGTCCCATTGGTCTCTATGGGTCCCATTGGTTCCTATTGAGTCCCATTGGTCTCTGTGGGTCCCATTGGTTTCTGTTGGTCCCATTGGCTTCATTTTGGGACAATTTCTTTCAATTTTGGGTTGATTTCCCTCAATTTCGGGCTTTTTCCGCAGGTCCTGGACGCGCTGGCCGTGGGGCTGCCCCCCGAGAAGCTCCTCCCGCAGCTGGTGGGCACCGACTTCTGGGGCTCATTCCGAGGGGATTTTTGGGGCCCCTCGGGTGCATTTTGGGCTCATTTCGAGGGATTTTGGGGCCACTCGGATGCATTTTGGGCTCATTTTTTGGGTTTTTTTTTGGGGTCCCAGGTGCCGCTCTTGGGGTCGCTGTGGGGCACGGCCGGAGCCGGCGGCCGTCAGGGGACTTTGCTGGCACTGGGAGCACTGGGAGCGGCTGGGACGCTGCTCCGGCAACGGTGAGAGCCCCAAATCCGCCTTTTTCACCCCAAAAACCAGTCTGGGAGGGGTTGGAGACCCAAAAAAGGGGATTTGGGACCCAAAAAACGCGATTTGAGACCCAAAAAACGGGATCTGGGACCCAAAAAAGGGCATTTGAGACCCAAAAAACGGGATCTGGGACCCAAACAATGGGGTTTGGGGCGACCGGGATGGAAGAAACGAGAGGAAAGAGGTGAAAATGAACGTTTTTAACACAAAAGTGAGGAGGGAGAGACCTAAAATCGCCATTTTTGGGCCCGAAAGGGGCGACAGGGGAAGGGTTGGGGTGATTTGAGGCCATTTTGGGTCATTTTGAGAGGTTTTGAGTCCATTTTGAATGATTTCGGGTCATTTTGAGGTGTCTTGAGTCCATTTTGAATGATTTTGGGTCATTTTGAGGTGTCTTGAGTCCATTTTGAATGATTTTGAGGCCATTTTGAATGACTTTGGGTCATTTTGAGGTGTTTTGAGTCCATTTTGAATGATTTTGAGGCCATTTTGAGGTGTCTTGAGTCCATTTTGAATGATTTTGAGGCCATTTTGAATGATTTTGGAGCCATTTTGGGTTGTTTTGGGGCCACTTTGAGGTGTTTTGGGACCATTTTGGATGCTTTTGAGTCCATTTTGGATGATTTTGAGGCCATTTTGAGGTGTTTTGGGCTCATTTGGAATGATTTCGAGGCCATTTGTAATGATTTGGGGTCATTTTAAGTGTTTTTGGGGCATTTTGAGGCCATTTTGGATGCTTTTGGGTCATTTTGAAGCCGTTTTGAGATGTTTTGGGGCCATTTTGAACCACTTTGGGTCATTCTGAGGCATCTTGAGGCCATTTTGAGGTGTTTTGAGGCCATTTTGAGGGATTTTGAGTCCATTTTGACTGATTTTGGGGCCATTTTTATGTGTTTTGAGTCCATTTTGATGTGGTTTGAGTCCATTTTGAATGGTTTTGAGTCCATTTTGCCTGATTTTGAGGCCATTTTGAACGATTTTTGAGTCCATTTTGAGTGATTTGGGGTCATTTTGAAGTGTTTCTGGGGTATTTTGAGGCCGTTTTGGATACATTTGGGGCCATTTTGGGTGGTTTTGGGGCCATTTTGGGTGGATTTGATTCCATTTTGAATGACTTTGAGGCCATTTTGAACGACTTTGAGGCCATTTTGACTGATTTTGGGGCCATTTGGATGTGTTTTGAGTCCATTTTGGGTCGTTTTGAGTCCATTTTGAATGACTTTGAGGCCATTTTGAATGACTTTGAGGCCATTTTGAATGGGTTTGAGTCCATTTTGACTGATTTTGGGGCCATTTGGATGTGTTTTGAGTCCATTTTGATGTGTTTTGAGTCCATTTTGAATGGTTTTGAGTCAATTTTGACCGATTTTGAGTCCATTTTGCCTGATTTTGAGGCCATTTTGAACGATTTTGAGGCCATTTTGAGTGATTTGGGGTCATTTTGAAGTGTTTCTGGGGTATTTTGAGGCCGTTTGGGATACATTTGGGGCCATTTTGGGTGGTTTTGGGGCCATTTTGGGTGGATTTGATTCCATTTTGAATGATTTTGAGGCCATTTTGAATGACTTGGAGGCCATTTTGAACGACTTTGAGGCCATTTTGACTGATTTTGGGGCCATTTGGATGTGTTTTGAGTCCATTTTGGGTCGTTTTGAGTCAATTTTGAATGACTTTGAGGCCATTTTGACCGATTTTGAGTCCATTTTGACTGATTTTGAGGCCATTTTGAACGATTTTGAGGCCATTTTGAGTGATTTGGGGTCATTTTGAAGTGTTTCTGGGGTATTTTGAGGCCGTTTTGGATACATTTGATTCCATTTTGAATGATTTTGAGGCCATTTTGAATGACTTTGAGGCCATTTTGAATGACTTGGAGGCCATTTTGAATGATTTTGAGGCCATTTGGAGGTGTTTGGGGGCCATTTTTGATCATTTTGGGTTGTTTTGGGGCCATTTTAGGTGGATTTGAGTCCATTTTGAATGACTTTGAGGCCATTTTGAATGACTTTGAGGCCATTTTGAACGATTTTGAGTCCATTTTGACTGATTTTGGGGCCATTTGGATGTGTTTTGAGTCCATTTTGACTGATTTTGAGGCCATCTTGACTGATTTTGAGGCCATTTTGACTGATTTTGAGTCCATTTTGCCTGATTTTGAGTCCATTTTGAGTGATTTGGGGTCATTTTGAAGTGTTTCTGGGCTATTTTGAGGCCGTTTTGGATACATTTGGGGCCATTTTGGGTGGTTTTGGGGCCATTTTGGGTCGTTTTGAGTCCATTTTGAATGGTTTTGAGTCCATTTTGAACGGTTTTGAGTCCATTTTGACCGATTTTGAGTCCATTTTGACCGATTTTGAGTCCATCTCGAGTGCTCTGAGGTGACCCCGGATGCTCTTGGGGTCTCTCTCAGGTACCTGTCTCTGTCGCTGGGAGTGCTTCGGGGGGGGTTGGGGGACCCCGAGCCCGGAGTCCGAGGAGCAGCCGCCAGCGCCTTGCGCAGCCTGGACGAGAGCCTGCAGGTACTGGGGAGGCACTGGGAGGCACTGGGAGGGGGACTGGGAGCACTGGGAGAGGGACTGGGAGCACTGGGAGGCACTGGGAAGGGGATTGGGGGGAAGTGGGAGGGTATTTGGGGCACTGGGAGGGGCTGGGAGGGGATTGGGGGCACTGGGAGGCCATACTGGTCCATACTGGTTCATACTGGTTTATACTGGTTTATAGCCGGAGGTGCGAGGGGTGGCGGAGGCAGCTCTACCGGAGGCCCTGAGGGCTCTTGGGAGCGACCGGACGGGCTGGTTCGTCCTGGAGAGCCTGGTGGAGACTCTGGGTGAGGCTTTTGGGGCAAAAAAAAAAAAAAAAAAACAAAAAAACCCATGAAATGTGGGGGTTTTTGAGAGGGTGGGAACCGAAAGGAGGGGGAACCAAAGTGAAGGGGAAGTTGGGACGGGGGGGGGGGGGGGGGAAAGGGTTTGGCGGTTGCGCCGAATGGGCGTGGGGGACGGAAAAGGAGGTTGCGCCAGGGTATAGGGGTGAATGGGGAAGGGGAATAAAGGGGGTGGGAGGGGGATTGGGGGCACTGGGAGCAATGGGGGCACTGGGAGGAGAACTGGGAGGATGGAACTGGTGTCAACTGGTGCGAACTGGTGTTATCAGGGGAGGCGCTGGGGCCGCACGTGTCGGCCGTACTGGTCCCAGTCCTGGCGGCACTGGAGCCCTCGGGGCCGCCCGAGAGGCTGGAGCTGGCGCTGAGCCTCCTGCACTCGCTGGGTGAGTGGCCTGGATCACAAAAGAAACGATCAAAATCACCTTAAAGTTACTCAGAGTCACCTCAAAATCACCTTAAGATGCACCAAAATCACTCAAAATCATTAGAAAACTCCTTAGAGTCACTTAAAATCACCTTGAAATCAACCAAAATGACTCAAAGTCGCCTTAAAACGACTCAAAATCACTTTGAAATGACTCAAAATCACCTTGAAATGACTCAAAATCACCTTAAAATGACTCAAAATGACTTTGAAATGACTCAAAGTCACCTTAAAATGACTCAAAATGACTCAAAATCACCTTAAAATGACTCAAAATGACTCAAAATCACCTTAAAATGAGTCAAAATGACTTTGAAATGACTCAAAGTCACCTTAAAATGACTCGAAATCACCTTAAAATGACTCAAAATGACTTTGAAATGACTCAAAGTCACCTTAAAATGACTCAAAATGACTCAAAATCACCTTAAAATGACTCAAAATGACTTTGAAATGACTCAAAGTCGCCTTAAAATGACTCAAAATGACTTTGAAATGACTCAAAATCACCTTGAAATGACTCGAAATGACTCAAAATCACCTTAAAATGACTCAAAATGACTTTGAAATGACTCAAAGTCACCTTAAAATGACTCAAAATCACTTTGAAATGACTCAAAATCACCTTGAAATGACTCAAAATGACTCAAAATCACCTTAAAATGACTCAAAATGACTTTGAAATGACCCAAAATCATCTTAAAATGACTCAAAATGACTTTGAAATGACTCAAAGTCACCTTAAAATGACTCAAAATCGCTTTGAAATTACTCAAAATCACCTTGAAATGACTCGAAATGACTCAAAATCACCTTAAAATGACTCAAAATGACTTTGAAATGACCCAAAATCACCTTGAAATGACTCAAAATGACTCAAAATCACCTTAAAATGACTCAAAATGACTCAAAATGACTCAAAATCACCTTGAAATGACTCAAAATGACTCAAAATCACCTTAAAATGACTCAAAGTTACTTTGAAATGAATCAAAATGACTCAGAATCACTTTGAAATGACTCAAAATCACCTTGAAATGACTCAAAATGACTCAAAATCACCTTAAAATGACTCAAAGTTACTTTGAAATGAATCAAAATGACTCAGAATCACTTTGAAATGACTCAAAATCACCTTGAAATGACTCAAAATGACTCAAAATCACCTTAAAATGACTCAAAGTTACTTTGAAATGAATCAAAATGACTCAGAATCACCTTGAAATGACTCAAAATCACCTTGAAATGACTCAAAATGACTCAAAATCACCTTAAAATGACTCAAAGTTACTTTGAAATGAATCAAAATGACTCAGAATCACTTTGAAAGGACTCAAAATCACCTTGAAATGACTCGAAATGACTCAAAATCACATGGGATGATCCCAAAATGACTCAAAATCACATGGGATGATCCCAAAATGCCCCCAAATCACCTCCCGCTTCCTCTCGGGTCAGCCCCCAAATCCTTGACATTTCGTCTGGAAATTTTGAAATTTTTTTCCTGAATTTTCGTGGTTTTTTTTTTTTCCCGTGTCCCCTACGAGCAGCAGCCTCGGGCGCGGAGCTGGGGGAGCAGGTGGGCCCCGTCCTGGGGGCTCTGACCCCCCTGCTGCAGCCCGGGCCGCCCGAGAGCCGCCCCCTGCGCCTGCAGGCGCTGGGTGAGTGCTTTTGGGGTGAAAAACGTGGATTTGGGGGCAAAAGAAAAATGGTGGATTGGGGAGAGAGAAATGGGGAGTTGGGAGGGGGACTAAAAGTGTGGGGAACTAAAGGGATGGGGTGTGGGGAAGGGATTGGAGGGGGCACCGGGGGGTGATGGGGGAAGGGATAGGAGGGGACACCAGGGGAATAGGGGCACTATGGGTCCCATTGGTCTCTATTGAGTCCTATTGGTTCCTATTGGGCTCTATGGGTCCCATTGGTTTCTATGGTTCCCATTGGTTTCCATTGGCTTCTATTGGGTCCCATTCATCTCTATGGGTTCCATTGGTTTCTATTGGTCCTATTGGTTTCTATGGTTCCCATTGGTCTCTATTATTCCCATTGGTTTCTATTGAGTCCCATTGGTTCCTATTGGGTCCCATTAGTCTCTATGGGTCCCATTGGTTTCTGTTGAGTCCCATTGGTCTCTATGGGTCCCATTGGTTTCTGTTGAGTCCCATTGGTCTCTATGGGTCCCATTGGTGTCTATTGGGTCCCATTAGTCTCTATTGGGTCCCATTGGTTTCTATGGGTCCCATTGGTTTCTATGGGTCCCATTAGTCTCTATGGGTCCCATTGGTTTCTATTGAGTCCCATTGGTCTCTATGGGTCCCATTGGTTCCCATTGGTCTCTATGGATCCCATTGGTCTCTATGGCTCCCATTGGTTCCTATTAGGTCCCATTGGTTCCTATTAGGTCCCACTGGTTCCTATTGGGTCCCATTGGTTTCTATTGGTCCCATTAGTCTCTATGGGTCCCATTGGTTTCTGTTGAGTCCCATTGGTCTCTATGGGTCCCATTGGTTTCTATTGGTCCCATTGGCTTCTATTGGGTCCCATTGGTTTCTATTGGGTCCCATTGGTTTCTATTGGGTCCCATTGGTTTCTATTGGTCCCATTGGCTTCTATTGGGTCCCATTGGCTTCTATTGGGTCCCATTGGCTTCTATTGGGTCCCATTGGTCTCTATGGCTCCCATTGTTCTCTATGTGTCTGGGCATTAACTGGTGTCACTGGTCTCTAACTGGTGTCCATGTTTCAGGTGTGGTTGGGGCTCTGGGCTCCGCAGCGGCCGAGGCTCTGGGGTCTGCGCTGGAGCTGGCGCTGGCACTAGCCCAGGAGGAGGACGAGGAGGAGGCCGAGGGCGAGACTCTGGCTCGGAGAGCAGCGTGAGAGAGAAAAAACACCCAATTACCCAAAATCCTCTGGTTTTTCCCTCATTTTCCCCCTAATCGTCGTGTTCTCTCCCCAGGCTGACGCTGGCGAGCGCAGGGGCCGAGGCCCTGGGGGCGGCTCTGGCTCCTTTCCTGCCGCGAGTCGTCCCCCTCCTGCTGACGGCCCTGAAACAGCCGCCCCCCACGGTCAGAGAACGCCCAAAATCTGCCTTTTTCACCCCAAAAGACACTTCGCCCCTCAAAACCCTACATTTTGCCCTCGAATCCTCCATTTTACCCTCAGAATCCTCCATTTTCCCCTCAAATCCTCCATTTCACCCTCAGAATCCTCCATTTTACCCTCAAATCCTCCATTTTACCCTCAAATCCTCCATTTTCCCCTCAAATCCTCCATTTTACCCTCAAAATCCTCCATTTTGCCCTCAAAATCCTCCATTTTCCCCTCAAATCCTCCATTTTCCTCTCAGAATCCTCATTTTTCACCCCAAAACCCACTTTTCCCCTCAAACTCCTTAATTTTCCTCTCAAAATCTTCATTCTCTCCTCAACGTCCTCCATTTTCCCCTCAAAATCCTCAGTTTTCCCCTCAAACTCCTCATTTTCCCCTCAAACTCCTCCATTTTCCCCTCAAACTCCTCATTTTCTCCTCAAACTCCTCCATTTTCCCCTCCAAATCCTCCATTTTCCTTCAAATACTCCGTTTCACCCTCAAGTCCTCCATTTTCCCTCCAAATCCTCAGTTTTCCTCTCAAAATCCTCATTTTTCTCCTCAAAAATCTTTATTTTCTTCTCAAAGTCTTCATTTTTTTCCCTCAAATCCTCAATTTTTCCCTCAAATCCTCAATTTTCCCTTCAAATCCTTCATTTCCCCCTCAAAATCCTTAGTTTTCCTCTCAAACTCCTCCATTTTCCCCTCAAACTCCTCCGTTTTCCCCTCAAATCCTCCATTTTCTCCTCAAACTCCTCCATTTTCCCCTCCAAATCCTCCATTTTCCCCTCAAAATCCTCAGTTTTCCTCTCAAACTCCTCATTTTCCCCTCAAATCCTCCATTTTCCCCTCAAACTCCTCATTTTCCCCTCAAAATCCTCAGTTTTCCCCTCAAAATCCTCATTTTCCCCTCAAAATCCTCATTTTCCCCTCAAATCCTCCATTTTTCCCTCAAACTCCTCCATTTTCCCCTCCAAATCCTCCATTTTCCTTCAAATACTCCGTTTCACCCTCAAGTCCTCCATTTTCCCTCCAAATCCTCAGTTTTCCTCTCAAAATCCTCATTTTTCCCCTCAAAAATCTTTATTTTCTTCTCAAAGTCTTCATTTTTTTCCCTCAAATCCTCAATTTTCCCTTCAAATCCTTCATTTCCCCCTCAAAATTCTCAGTTTTCCTCTCAAAATCCTCATTTTCCCCTCAAACTCCTCCATTTTCCCCTCAAAATCCTCAGTTTTCCTCTCAAAATCCTCAGTTTTCCTCTCAAAATCCTCAATTTTCTCCTCAAAAATCTTCATTTTACTCTCAAATCTTCCATTTTCCCCTCAAACTCCTCATTTTCCCCTCAAATCCTCCATTTTCCCCTCAAATCCTCCATTTTCCCCTCAAACTCCTCCATTTTCCCCTCAAACTCCTCCATTTTCCTTCAAATACTCCGTTTCACCCTCAAGTCCTCCATTTTCTCTCCAAATCCTCAGTTTTCCTCTCCAAATCCTCAGTTTTCCTCTCAAAATCCTCAATTTTCTCCTCAAAAATCTTCATTTTACTCTCAAATCTTCCATTTTCCCCTCAAACTCCCCATTTTCCCCTCAAATCCTCCATTTTCCCCTCAAAATCCTCCATTTTCCCCTCAAACTCCTCATTTTCCCCTCAAAATCCTCAGTTTTCCCCTCAAACTCCTCATTTTCCCCTCAAAATCCTCATTTTCCCCTCAAATCCTCCATTTTCCCCTCAAACTCCTCCATTTTCCCCTCCAAATCCTCCATTTTCCTTCAAATACTCCGTTTCACCCTCAAGTCCTCCATTTTCTCTCCAAATCCTCAGTTTTCCTCTCCATATCCTCAGTTTTCCTCTCCAAATCCTCAGTTTTCCTCTCAAAATCCTCAATTTTCTCCTCAAAAATCTTCATTTTACTCTCAAATCTTCCATTTTCCCCTCAAACTCCTCATTTTCCCCTCAAACTCCTCATTTTCCCCTCAAATCCTCCATTTTCCCCTCAAACTCCTCCATTTTCCCCTCAAAATCCTCAGTTTTCCTCTCAAACTCCTCATTTTCCCCTCAAAATCCTCAGTTTTCCTCTCAAAATCCTCATTTTCCCCTCAAATCCTCCATTTTCCCCTCAAACTCCTCATTTTCCCCTCAAACTCCTCATTTTCCCCTCAAACTCCTCCATTTTCCCCTCAAATCCTCCATTTTCCCCTCAAATCCTCCATTTTCCCCTCAAACTCCTCCGTTTTCCCCTCAAACTCCTCCATTTTCCCTCCTTTTTCCCCCATTTTCTCTCATTTTCCAGGCAGAGGGGGAGGCTCAGGAGCTGCTGCTCTTTGAGGAGGAGGAGGAGGAGGAGGGGGCGGAGCCAATGGACGGTGACGTCATTGAGGAGGAAGATGAGGAGGAGGAACTCATTGAGTAAGTGGGTGTGATTGAGGAGGGGGCGGGGCTTGCGGAGGCCACGCCCTCCCCCTTCTCCCATTGACTGCTTTTCTGCCCATAGGGTGGAGCTGGGAGGAGCCTGGGCCGAGGAACTGGGGGAGGCCTGTGAGGCACTGGGAGGACTGGCACAGCACTGCGGGTGACTGGGACCCACTGGGAGGGGGAATGGCAGCACTGGGAGGGACTGGGAGTCACTGGGAGGGCACTGGGAGGGGACTGGGGGTCACTGGGAGGGACTAGAATGGAACTGGGGGCACTGGGAGGGGACTGGAGGTCACTGGGTGGAATTGGGGGGGAATGGGAGGGGAGTGGGAGGGCACTGGGATAGGACTGGGAGTCACTGGGAGGGGGTTGGGGGTCACTGGGATAGATTGGGAGGGGCTAGGAGGGCACTGGGAGGGAGTGGGGGATACTGGGAAGGGATTTGGATGGACTGGGGGTCACTGGGAAGGGCTGGGAAGGGGACTGAGGGTCACTGGAAGGGATTAGGGGTCACTGGGAGGGACTGGGAGGTACTGAGG